>JACGDI010002611.1:300021-343326 GCA_014898725.1 Jacaranda copaia | reverse complement strand
AAAAAAAAAAAAAAAAAGGCAACATTACATCTTAGCAAACGTAACTTGATCTTCCAGAGAATTCTCAGTTGGCAAATGCAAGATTTCAGGCTGCTGGAGCAATAAGAGATGCAGCTATACGAGAATGGGGATTCCTTGAGGCTGATGACAGGAAAGGATTGATCAGGTAACTTCACAAGTTGTGTTTCATTTACTTGCACAAGTAACTATCATATTGTTTATTTATACCATATCCTGATATTTGTTTGCCTAAAAACATTGCAACAGTTGGCCAATAAGATCGGATTTCTCCACTTTTATGAAATGTCCATTAATTTGTTTAACATGAATGGATATTCAGGAATATGATGTATGAATAATTTAATTCAATAAAACATATAGTTTCACATAACTGCCTCTGACGTTTACTGTAGTGATAAGGATGGAATGATTGTGTGGCTTGATATTCCGATAGCTGTATGTTTGTTGCTTCATTATTTGTTAAGAACATGCTTAGACATGAGCATAGAGAAAAGAAATAGCAGTGAGAAGCCTTTCTGAGGCTCTTCTTATTTGAGGCACTAGGCTTTACTGAGATGCCATTGCCAGCTCTTTTTGGGTGTTACAGCTAAAAGCTCTAGTTACCAATGTGGAAATTCATTTTATTCAATAAATTTAACATTTTGTTTCATTTTTTCATACTAGCTGTTAATTTTTTGCATAATGTTGTGGGTACACTCATTTGAAAAACTAGATCAGTTAAGCGGGGCAAAAATTTACATTGAAAGCCAACTCACGACCAACTGCCCTTCCATCCAGCTAGTGGCATGTTTTGATAGAATACTATTCAGCTTTCTGCTGTTTCACTAGGACATGTCAAAGCGTGGATGTTGTTGCTAGTTTTCTGTGACATATTTGGAAATAATGACCACTTTTCCTAAAAGCTGCGTATGAGACTATCAAACTCATTTCGCATACTGTGACTTGGACCTTTTATTATTTTTAGTTCTCCTTCTATGTCGTGTTGATTAGTCTGCTATTATCAGTTTTCTGAAAGTAGTAGTTATTGTGCTGAATTGGTAAAACCTTCTGCAGTTTTGATCAATTGTGCACTTTGATAAAGCGCGTGCCTTGCTTTGTGCTTAAGCCCTAGTTTGCCTTGGTGCCTCAATTTGTACGTTTATCAGTGCTTATGTAAGAAATGCTTAGATGATAATCATTCAGTTTTCAGAAAGAATTCTTTGTTTGCTGATATATTATAACCTTCACTGACCTTTGTTTTTATTTTATGCAGTTTCTGTTTATGTTTTATCATGAAACATGCTAATTCACCTGAGGGTTATGTCCTAGTGAAGGTTGCATCAGTGGCTGCTCAATTGCTGAAAAGGGGCTGGTAAGTATATGTTCATCTTAAACCGAAGAACGGAGAACCTAGTATGTGGCATATCTTCTACTAAAATTGGATGCATAATGGTAACATAAATATGACTGAAGATGCATGTAGATGCATTGTGAAACAATAATGATATGCTCTTTGCATAATAATTTCAATACTATGGTAAAGTTGTGTGTCTATGATTTTGCTTTGCGAATATGATATTTTTTGGGCATTTCTAATAATATCAAGTCTTATTCTTATTTTGGCATTTTTTATTTCTGGGATTTTAGCCCCAGTTAGGTAAAGGCCAGAGAAACTTTCTAGTTATGAATCAGGTATAGAACCAATGGACGACGCTTTGTTACAATTTAGAATCCATTATTATATGATTGCTCTAGTTTTTGGTGTTTTTGATGTTGAAATTGTTTTTTTTTATCCATGGGCAATAAAGGTCTTTAATGATAAGGTGATGGTTTGTAAAAAATTGAAATGATTGCTAAATTATTTAAATTTGAATGTAGTGTCTAGCTACTACCAAATTTAGTGAAAGCAATTCGATTAACTGGATTTCTGATAAGTATTAGTTTGTGTAGAGATGTTTGGATATGCTAAACTATCATAGGAACATTATAGTTTTTGACTAATGGTGTCAATTGTAACTAACTAACCAACAAGAGGTAGTATTTATAGTATTCACAAACTTACAGTATATGCTAAGTGTATCTATACCTAAAATAAAATTCAAAACACACTACTATATTACATGTGTTTATCATAGTTTTCCATACTCTCCCTCAAACTAGAGAAAAGATACCATATGCTCCAAACTTCTTACAAAGATATTTTATTTAAGGCCCATTCAATTCTTTAGATAATAAATTAGCTAAATGATCAATAAATTGTAAATGTGAGGTATTGATGATGTTTTGCAATACTTTCTCTTGTATAAACTGGCCATCCCCTTCGATATGCTTCATCTGTTCATGGAACATTGGATTGTTTGCTATATGAATTGCAACTTAGTTGTCACATACTAGTTGCATAAACTGGGTTTGTGCAAATCTAAGTTCTTCTAAAATGTGCTTCAGCAAAACTAATTCAAAAGTGGTATATGCCATAGCTTGATATTTAGCTTCGGCACTTGATCATGATATCACACTTTGCGTCTTGTTTTTCCATGAGACTAGATCACCTCCAGCAAAAACATAATATCCCGGTGTAGAACTTCTATTAAATGACTATCCAGTATAATCTGCGTCAATGTATCTACTACATCGAGATGGCCATGATTCTTGTACAACAATCCCATGCCTGGTGACTTGTTTAAGTACTTCAATATTCTTATGACCGCATCCCAATGAGTGATTTGAGGAGAATTCAGAAATTGACGAATGAAGCTAACTACAAATGAGATATCAAGTCTAGTAACAATAAAATAGTTCAACTTCCCAACTAATTTTCATTATGTTGTGGATTAGTCAATAATTCCCCTTGAGTATCGAAGAGTTTGGCATTGACCTCCACATGAGAATCTATTGGTTTAGTTCCCAACATGCAAGTGTGTGATAACAAATCAATTGTGTACTTATGAAAGAGTAATACGAGTACTTGTGATCTAGCTGCTTTAATACCTAAGATGTATTTCAAATGCTCTAAATCTTTAGTTTGAAATTGAGACCATAGAAGCAACTTCAACTTTTGTATTCTAGTGTTGTCATCCCCAATGATAATAATATCATCAGCATGTACAACCAAAATGATTATACTAGTTGATGTGCAGGTATGGAGATGGAGTGATCGACTGGACATTGTTTCATACTGAAAGTAATAATAGCTTAAGTGAATCGCCCAAATCAAGCACGAGGGGATTTTTTTGGACCGTATAATGATTTTTGAAGATGACTGACTTGCCCAGACTCTTACTGTGCAGCATGCCTAGGAGGTCGCTCCATATATACCAATAAGGTCACCATGGAGGAAGGCATTTTGACTTCCAATTGGTGGAGTGGCCAAGATAAGAAGGTAGCTAAAGTAATGAGCAAATGAATGAAAGTAATTTTTTCTACTGGAGAAAACATATCAGCATAATACACACCACACCCTTGTGTGTGTAAGGTGGGCAACAGAGCTATTAGGGTGAACTTTTATAGTGTACACCCACTTGCAACCAACAATAAATTTATTAGAAGGAAGAGGAACAAGTTCCCAAGTACTATTCTGACGCAAGTCGCATATCTCTTCATCTATTGAAGCTTTCCAACCAGGATAGGATACAGCTTCATCTAGTTTAGAAGGTAGGGTAATAGAGTCGATGGTAGAGATAAAGGAAGAGAATGAGGGTGATAAATGCTTATAAGAGACAAAGTTAGAGATAGGATAAGAGGTGCAAGTGCGTTTACCTTTCTGAAGAGCAATAGGAATATACAATTTAGTAATAGGCTCAGAGGGAGGATTTGGAGATGGGGAATTAGAGGTAGGGGACTATGAGTTTGGAGGTATAGATTTGGTTTGTTGCGCATAAAACCATATGTTAGGATGAGATAGACGATATGGGAGGACATAGAATTTGAGTGTAAGGGTAGGGGTGTAGGAAGACTAACATGTTAGCGCCCCTCTAGGAGGTTCCTGCTTCAAGCCAAGGTGTTATTATTATCTTATTCACAAAATTTCAAAACAAAAGAGCATTCAAAATTTTTATAATTTCCAATAAAACCATCACAACCTAAAGTAAAGGAGATTAAATTCGTTAACATCTCAATACCATAAACTTATACCCATCAGTATCAAGATTATAATCCACACAAGATAGCTCAGCTTCCACTTACAATACATGCCTAAAAGTTACCATATCTAGTGTTCACGCATGGTAGTAGAATGTGTATGTACCTCACTTATGACTTCTCGCTAATCGATTCTCTATTTTAGGAAAAGAACAAAAGGGAAACAATACAGGAGGTATAAGTCCTAAGGACTTAGTGAGGGGCAAAAAGAAAAGGCAATTAATCGATATAATCAAGATCAATAGTGACTTCTTGATAGGAGCTAAATCGTATAAATAAATAATGCTCATGCCAAATGGAATTGAAGAAAGCTATATAGATCTAACAATACAATGACACAATAGAATTTGTTAATAAAGATTAAGGTTAAACAATCAATGGAGCTGTTGGGGGTCTCCAACCTTATGACTTTCGATTATCATATCAGAACAAGTCTTTATCCCTCCAATTCAATGATCAGCTTGACAGTAACGGTACATGTGGAATGGCCAGCTGATGTCGATCCCTTGCTCATAGATAGCTAACCTTCAACTACTTATGAGATAGGATCACAAGTGGGTATTAGTTGGGAGCCTGGCTACCATTGGCCCCATACCATCCGGTCGTCTTTTTGAACATAGTCTAAGGCCTAACTTCCCCTAGCATCTATCTGAATCTAAATTTCTCAAGGGCATCCACAAGGGTCATAGTAACAATTAATATTCCAATAGTAGAATCAAATTTTCAAACAAACTAGCCATAACACATCAAAATGTAAAGCAGTTCGAATCAATTCATATAAACATACAGGTTGGCAAGACTGTGTCAACAATATCTTAGAATGGTAACAAAATCAATTTTAGAATTTGGCCAGCAAGGCTAAAAGATAGACAGTTAATGAAATTTCAGATCTTGACATGGTTACTCAAATAGTACAATTCAAACTAAACAAGAGAATGGATAATCAATTTCAAAGAATGTACCGTGCCATGACAAAATAGTACAAGTAGGATGAGATACAAACAAGTAATCTAACGATCACAAGAGAAATATATATATTCTTTTTCCCAACAAGAAAGCTCAAGATAAAACCTCACTTGGTATGTCACATCTACGACAGGTGTTTTCTACTAGCTGGGAGCGTCTAATCCTCACCAACTATTTTCGATGAAGATACGATATAAGTATTGATGCTATAGTATATCATTTACTAATTGTAACTATGGTATTTGGGCGCTTTGATTGTATTAGTTCACTTATTCCTTTGCGAGTCCTTTTTCTATCTTTCATTCATATCGAGGGATCTAGATATAATGGTTTCATCTCCTCTATCATCCGAATTATATTCTAGATTCGATACATATCTGACTTGTTCAGATGATCAAAATTCTTATTCTAATATGAAGGTTCAAACCCATCTATATATGTCCCACAGTCATTCTAGCTAAGCGAGGGATTATCTTTTAGTAACCTACAAGTTATAACATTAGGGCCTAAATTTTGTTCGAGTCCTTTCCTCAGATTAGTCCACTTAACTACGACGGTCTATATTTATCTCAATTTACAGTTTTGACTTTTCTAATCACGTCAATTTGATTTAATCAATATCAATTAATCCTTATATCAATTCCTACCAACATTTCACTCTTATTGTTAAATTTAAATTAACATTTTTGGTGCAAAATTAAATGTACATTTCATTCAATTCGGAGTTATACTAATTACTAACAATTAAGATTTAGTTTAATTTAATGTTCTATCATAACAAATCAGGAAACAAGCCAACCAATTAACCAAATTTTACCAAATCAACTTGAGTTCAAAGCTAATTTAGGGTCCGAAATTGGTCCCGCATGTGCTCAGAATGAGGACTTCCTGCCTCAAGGTTGTCGAGCACCGTTATCTGCTGGAGCCAGAACTTGGTTTTGCTACCACCAAAAGATGCGCTTTGTTGTGCTGATTAGAAACCCTCAATCAATTTCTTAGTTTTCTGTTGTCTTGCAGGTCAATTGGTCTAAAATAACCATATCCCCATCTTCGACCACTGCGTGTCTCTACCTTAATTACTCCTACTTTAGTGGTCCGTTCTTGAAATTGTAGGGAACTATAGGTTCCTTTAGCTAAGCCTGTCATAACCCGCCTCTTAATCATGAGGTTCCACCGCCGGAACATTAGCTTCTACTACCACCATTGTGAGCTTCAGTTTGGTGGCAATTTTTTAGTGTTTTGCCGGTTGTTTCACAGAAAATTTGGTATCAATATGATTGTTGAGGTGAGAGGAAGGTAATGATTGGCTTGGTTTCGATTTTTCTAGTGACAGTGAAGGTATGGCGTGGGTAGGGGAAGGCTGGGCATGCATGTGGAAATTTGATTCAATGAAGGAGGTTTTCTTTTATAGTTTTCACTCTTTTGAAATTACACTTCAGCACTTGAAACTTTTCCTCAGCCCTCAATTTAGTCCTTTAGCTCTTTAGTGCCTCACATTTGTCCCTAAATTGGCAATTGACCCCTCAAACTTTTCTCCTTTCATACTTTAGACCTTATTTTGTTTTCAATTTTGCAATTGAGTCCTTATGTGGTTAATTTTTGGTCTCTATAATTTCTCATTTTCACATTAAATCCCTAACTAACTTTGGTATGATTTATTAAGGTCCATCTCAATTTTATCATTGTAAATTTTCCATTGACTCTCAATACTTTGGGTTCAATTTATTACGTGTTCAATTCCTTTAAAATTCATACCTAGGGATTGGGGTATTACAAACACCATTCTCTAAGTCAAAATAAATGTACGAATTAGAGAAGAAAGGTGTAGACTCAAAGTAAGTGACATCATCATTGGTAACAATCTTTTTGGACTCGAGATCATAATTATGATTTGAGTACGGGAATATCCTAAAAACACGCATTTGGTAGCATGTGGACTCAACTTGTCAAGAACAAGATTCAACTAATGGACAACATAATACATACACACCCAAAAGTACGTGGAGGAAGTTTACTAGTAGGCTCATTTGGAAAAATAAGAGAGATGAGAGAGTGAGGAGAAATATTCCCTAAGATAGAAGAGGGCATGCGATTAATTAAGTAACAAGCAGTTAGAATTGCATCACCCCAAAAATGTTTAGGAACATGTGCATGAGATATCATAGTTCGAGTAATATTTAACAATTGCCTATTCTTCCTTTCAACAATTCCATTTTGTTGGGGGGTGTAAGAACAAGAGGATTGGTGGATAATGCTATTATCAATAATGAATGCTTAAAGTTATGTGAAAAATGTTCTTTATTTAAGTGTGCAAATAGATACACCAAATTGTGTTTTAACTTTAGCATAAAATGTACAAAAAGTAGAGAATAGTTCATAATGTCTAGTCATTAAATAACTCCAAGTATTTTGGAAAAATCATCAATAAAAGATATTAAGCAGTGAAAACCTAATGTAGATTGACATGGCATGGACGATACATCAGAATGAACTAACTCAAATGGACACAAAGAGCATTTATTTTGCTTAGGAGGATTAGACACACGGTAGTGTTTACCCAGTTGACCTGACTCACATTTTGTAGACTGGAGAGGACTTAAAAGTAGTGCTAACTTCTTCAATTGTCGAAGGAAGGATGTTGAAAACGACTATGAATGTGGAGTAGTGAAGCGGACATTTGATAGGCAATTACAGAAGCCAGATTGACTTCATAAAGACCCCTAGAGTCATGCCTTTTGCCAATCATTTTCCCCGTCTATAAATCCTAAATAACCACAGAGTTAGGGAAGAATAGTTGTTTGGTTAGCTTGCTAATACTATTTAGGTTAAGGGGAAAATAATGAATATAAAGTACAAGTAATAAAGGCAAAAAGTGTGATTGTGGTACATTACCAATGCCTTGAACCTTAGTTTGAGAACCATGAACATGGACAACATTAGGTAATGATTGAGAAATTTGAATGGAAGAGAAGATATTATGGTTTTCGGTCACATGGTTAGATGCGCTAGAATCAAGCATCCAAGAATTAGATTTTTGGTAAGTAGAAAGAAGGCTAGTACGGGATTTACCTAATTAAGCTAGGGATGTAACTCGAAGAGATTGGTACTAGAGGAACTTTGTATAATCTTCCTTAGATAATATCACGTTGTTAGTTTGTCTAGACTTTGTAAAGGTCGTGACATCAGAGGAGGCTATGTTGGCAATTAGCATGTTGAGGGGGTTTCTTGTGCAAGTCACAATATTGGTGTCTGGTGTGATTGAGGCGGCTGCAATAACTACACTCCTTTGCATCATTAGTACCACGACTACAAATTCCTCAACTACTAGTTCGATCGCTTTGAGTAGCTCTACAACCTCATTGGGTGCTACCTCATTTGCTATAGTTTCCTCCATGACTGCCTTGGCCTTCCTCTTAGCCACTAGAGATCAAAGCCAACTTCTCACCAATAGGAATACTTGGAGGGCGATAACTAGAGAAACTTAAGGTGCGAGAATAGACACCAGCAAGGTTTGGGAGTTTAGGGAGTTTAGAACTTGCAACAATTTGAGAACGGAAAGGCTTATATTTCGGGGGTAGACTTGCCAAAAATTGAAGGACATCAAGTTGAGTGCGTTGTTGTTGCATGGCTATAGTGTTGGCTGAAATAGGAAAGAGATTGTTTCACTCCACGAATACGATTGCAGTTGGCAAAATAGTCAGTAAGATTAGTGCTAGTCATACGAAGGGATTGATATTCAATGGTGCCATCATACATATGAGACAAGTTACTTGTATAGACTTTGCGAAGATGAACCTAAATTTTTTAACAAAATAGAAGAATAAAAGTGAAGGACAAGGAGCTGCTTTAACAACAAGCTATAGGGATTAGGATTTAAAAATTTTTTTTGGCCCTTGATACAATGGTAAACTATCAAAGGTGCATTATAGGTTTGAATAATGGCGTCAGTAGTAACTAAATGACTAACAAGAGGTATTATTTATAATATTCACAAACTTACAACGTGTGGTAAGTGTATCTATACCTGAAATAATATTCAACACACACTACTAATATTACACATGTTTATCATATTTTTTCACAAGATACTTTGTAATGATTCTACTAATTTGCAACTAAAATATGTAGAGAAATGATATTTAAAAGTTATTACATTTAGGTCAATTATATCCACCTCCATTGAGGTTTAGACTAATTAAAAACCCCCAATGACATTCAAAATTGATGCCACCTCTCTCGATATTTGTTGCGATCTTATCCTCCTAATGGTGTCTGCCATTAGGAAAATGCTTACGTCAGCCTAAAATTTATGGAAATGCATTTTATCCTTACCACCAAGTACCATTTATACAATTTTTTAAAGATGGAAATGCCTTATACCTTAGGGGCTAATGATAATAAATCTGTATCTAAAGAGGGCAAAAGTTATAAATCTTGAAATTAGAAAAGAAAAACCTAGCTCTTCATTAGACCCACTCGCCTAGCACCCCTAGGCTCCTAGTCTTCCACTCCAGCACCTCTCCCAGCCCTACTCAAGTTCTCCCATCCAGTCTAGCTACGCCTACCCTCCCAATTTGCTTGCCTAGTCATCGTCCCTTCCCCACTTATCCCACCCTCAAACTGCCACCACCCCCTTCCCTACCACACTTCCCATCCAACATGCATGACTAAGTTCATCTTTCATGGCCATATCCATTTTCACTGCCATCATTCCTCTCGCCCACCTCAAAACCATTACCCTTTTCCTAAGAGAAATTGCTGTTGCATTGTTAAGGATCTCCCTACATTGAAACTATTCCTTCTAGTTCTACAAATCTGTACAACATCCATAACAGCAAAGGCTGAAAACATTGGGTGACATTAGCTTAGGCAGTGACGGTGGTGGTTGTAGATTGACTCATTGGAATCAACAAATTGGGATCTACATTAGTGGGCAACAAGAGCCAGGCATTGATTGGAGGTTAGTGGCATGAGCTGGGTTGAGAATTTGATTTCTTGGCTGATTTTCTGCTCAGCCGCATTGAAATCAAGACACACTATTGACCTAGATTTTGTTTTGAGATATTTGGATTGGAGGATAGTTGTGATGACAGCTACTGTACAACATTAAGATGTAGGCAGCAGAAGGTTAAGTGATATAGGAAAGATGAGATGATTGAAATGAGCAAATTTGGATCGTTCATTACATATGATGAATAGTTGTGATTTTTTGTTTAATATTGGCTTTGGTGTTGTGTCTAGTTTTGGGTTAAAACCATTCCATCTGGGTTTGAATATTTCACTTGTATAAATCACAAGGATGAATATGTCATTTCAATTGCTAAAAGTTTTATCATTTCTTTGAAACTTTTTATCAAATTAAAGGTAGATATGCAATTAGGAAACTTTTATCATTTAAAATTTGTGTTAGGATTTCTTCACGGCTGTTAACTGTGGGGAGATGTGCAATTCTGAAACTTATGGCCCATTGGTTTATGTTTTCTAACTTCTTTTCAGCTATTTTCACTATTCAGAAATGAAATATCAACAACTTTTCACCATTTTCACCAAAATCCCGACTCATTTTTATTTCGAAACACATTTTCTAATGGCCTATGGGCACGTTTGATTTGGATGTTAGAATCAACTATGGTTTCGAATGTAAGGTAATATCTTGTTTGATGTACAAGATGAGATTTGTGGGTCGGCCCGCAATTTATCCAAAACCTACCATTGTAGATGAGATTGCTAGCTATTGAAGCAATGGGTTTGGGGGTGCGATTGTGTAATCTCACCCCTCTTTGGAATCTGACTGGGCTCCAAAATATCAAAATTATCTCTTGGATGCATTATTCCATTTATGACATCCATGATTCCACTGGCAAGAGTTTTTTATCATGGGCAATTTTGTCTTTGTAAAGATAATAATGTGTATCAAACACCTGAATAGATATTATAGGAGATGGATATGGTGGTTAATTCATATGGCAATCTTCAATATCAAGCGCCCTTATAAATTTTCGAATCTCACTTTATATATGACTATTACAATCTCCACCAATATCGAAATTCCAAATCAAACGTGCCTTATATATCTTCATTCTCTATTTTCATTATTACTATCTTTCCCTCTCTACAACCAAGTAAACCATATATAATTACTTTTCCAATAACCTATCAGAATACGAACTCACTTTCAACTTATTTTCTTCAACTATATTTTTCAAATTTTGAAAAATTCTAAAAATGGGCCCTTAAGTTTTTGTTTTTGCCTTTTTTTGTTTTTTGGTTTTTGTTTTTGTGTAATTGGGTGAAACCTTAGGTGTAGTGGATGTGACTAATTAATTCTTTATTTTTCTTACTTTAAGTTTTCATTTATTTCAATGTGTTCGATTCCCTGACAGATCTGAGCTGGAAAGCTGCATCATAACCTTATGTGGTTTTTGATTCACTATAGTATATGCACCTTTAGAATATTTTTGGGGATCTATGGATTCTCTCCATCCAGAAACTCATTATAGATAATGCATATTATGAGAGTTTGATTTTTGTGACTTGAGTTTTTTGTTGAGATTGAAGAAGAGCCTGCTTGTTTAAGTTCACGTGCTCTCTACATTCAACTCAATTTCATTTGGTAGTTTGCACTGTCAAATTTAGTATTTTATTTTTCCCCCCTTCTCTTGCTGGAGTAATCACTACAGTATCCAGCTCAGTTGGTTGCAATTATGGTTGATTCATATATAAATTTTTTGTCTTATTCCCTTGTTCAAAATATCTAATTTTATAATGGAGCTATGCAATATATAAGTCTATTGTTATTCTTCCAGTTTTCTCACTTAGAAATCTATCTGCTGATAATGTTTGGTTGAAATTGCTTCTTAGCCACTAGTACAGTGGGAAGATCTTTTAATTGTTTTGGTTTCTATGCTCTTCATGCAGGCTAGATTTTACAGCTGCAGAAAAAGAGGCATTCTTCCTTGAGGTAATGATGGCCAAAATTCTATATTGTTTTTCTAATCCTTCTGTGGGATTTTGAAGCATTATTATGTGGTTTTCTATCTCAGTATTTGGTTCACATTCTGTTTTTATTAGAAGACCTCTATAGGAGGGCCTTCCCTGACCACATAATTATCAAAAGAAAAGCAATATATAGTCTGAACAATGTTGTGAGCTTGTCTTTGTCTTATTTGTTTTCTTTATTTTTATGGGGTTGGGGAGCAGTGGTTGGGGTTGATTGATTGGTTTAAATGTCAAAGTTAACTTACACTAAAGAGCACACCGGGACAACCTACCAGAAAGTGTCTATAAAAGTCATGTATGCACCATTGCTTCACAGGCAAAGCTATTCTATGTAACCTTACCAACAAAATCATGCAAGTACCATTCTTCCTGATCATTTTTTTAGGATTTTAATACCTCCCTCCACCCTGCTGAGCTTTGTCTAAGTTTGTGGCTTCTACATCTTGAGTAGTCCAACTTTAGCCTTGGATTTGTTTTTGTGGATAGTAAATTTCAAAAATAGAAGTTCCCAGTAAAATGCCAACTTTGTAGGCAGGCAAGCATGCCGCCTCTAAGTTTTTACTTTTTAGTCCTAAAGAACGATGGATTGAGATTGGGATCCTATTGATCTAGCAGAAGCAATAGCTAGGCGATGGTAAAGATACTTTACCATAGCTGGGTAAGAAGCTTTCTAATATCTGTCAAATCCATAAGTGGGTATTAATGGGAGCACCTTGCTATCATCAAAGTGCTGTTTTGCTACCCTTGGTCCATTTTTTGGAACTTGGTGGCATTTTCTTTCTTTGCTACAAAGTTGCAAAAAGTTTTCACTAGTTTCATACTCCTCTAATCAACCCCTGTCCAACTCTACTTATGTCTGTTGAAGTGCAGGCATTGGATCTCTCACGGGAAATATGGATATTTTTTACGATCTTACTTCCTTTATCTTGATTATCAAAATGTGTCAGCTTCTTGAATCTTATGTCTGTGCTATCTGTTGATACTGGAAAGTCACTGATGGAGAGTGGGACTGCAATAAGAGATACTCATCAACATATTTTTTACCGTTCCGGGCACTAGCTTCGGGCTCTATGCTTGAAAATTTTAAGTCTCAAATTTTCTGATCTGCATACCTCAATGAGAGAACTTTTTGGTTAGGTTCTAAATGGTGATCTTTGCTGGTATACAGAGAGAAGCATAAATTTTTTTGCATATTTGTTCTAGATATGATGTATACTTGTTTGTCCACCCAATGCTGAATGGCTTTGACTTTGTAATGGAAATCCACATATCAATTAAATGGCCTTTAATGTAGTCTCAGTCCATGCTTGTGAGGTACAATTGTTAAATTCCCCTTTTCCTGTGCCATTTTTCATTTCATTGCATCCAGCTTGTCTGACCTTTCCTCATTCATGTGGGCTGCAAACTAGGGGATTATCTTGTTTCCATCATTATCAAGTTTGGCTGTCATTTATTGAGCAGTATGAATGTTGGTTGCTGTTTGCATCCATGCTCCCGGAGTTGGATTTTTGGCAAAGACTTCCTTTTAGCACTATGTCAAAGATTTCAATGAAATTTCATTAAAACGCAAAAACACCCACAGCTGAATCCATATGAAAAAGTAATCCTTTTTAGAAAAAACAATAATAAAAAGTTGTCTTTCAATATTTAAGAAAATGTAAAAAGAATGAGAAACAAAAACGCAAAATTTGATATCTTCGTCAATTATAGACAATATATAGTCCTCATGCATGAAAAAATAATGTGAAGATATTAAGAGAAGCAAGAGACCAAATTTGTGTCTTTGGTCATTTTCAACAATATAAATTATATTGTTTAGCTATTACCGAACATATTGTGTATATACTAATGCTATTAAATGATAAACTAATGTGTGATTTTTAAAGCATTTAAAAAAAGACTTAGTTTTTGAAATGTGTGATTCTTTAACAAGAATTAGAAGATCATAATTTAGTTTGACCCATATTTTCTAAAGGAAGTCTATTGAAATATATATGCTTAGAATAAATTCATAATTTAGCAAACATTAAGTGAGAATAATCTTTTAGGATATACAAATATGAAAAGATTTCGAGACCAAAATTTACAATATGAGCTCTTGTTTAGTAATGCATAGAATATATGTTAGTCCATTTGCCCTAAATTATCTCTCCTAATTCTTTTCTTGAATGCCCCAAAAGTAAGGCTACATTTCCTAAAATACTTTGTTCGCCTCAAAATACCATTGTGCTTAAACTAATGATGTGACACAACTACTATCAATCACTACTTTTGAAGCAATAATGTAAAAGGTCAAAAAAAAAAAAAGAAATAGAAAGTCCACCTTTTGAACTGTTTAATAAAACACCATATTGAGCCTAAATGGATACATAAAATTTGGATGGAGGGAGCACCATTATAAATGAAGAAATGATGCATTTAGAAATAACCACCATTTGATTTTTTCCAGAAGTTACATATTTCTTTGTATATTAAGTATTATATTTTCTGAAAAATGACCTTTGTAATTAAACTTATGTCTCACACATTCTTTTGAAATTTAAGGATTAGAAAAATTGTGAACCATTTAAAAATATATAAGTTATGATCATTTTTCAAATAGTTTTTGGATGTCATGCATTTGTTTTCTATAACCACACAGACAGGGTTCTTTGAGCTTTTTATAGAACTTTATCAGTATCTTTGACCAAATACTGTTAGATTGGAGACATTTGCCAAAAATTCGATGCCAAAAGTTAAAATCTTAAGGGAGGTGGATGTCAATAGCTCCTCCATGCATAGTGGATGTTCCTACCTCTTTGGCCGTCTTTGTTATATTTGTTTGAGGCAAGATACACTAGTTTGGATGTGTAATTCTAGAAGTCCAGCTGCTGCCTAATTGACTTGGTCTTTTGGTTTTTCTGCAACCATTTTTTTTCACACTTGATAAGCCTTATGGGTTTATGTTGCAGGTGAAACAAGCTGTTAATGGAAGCCATGGTTTGGATGTGCAGTTTGCTGGAATCAATTTTCTGGAATCTTTGGTATGTTTCTCATCAATAATAGTGTGAAAAGCTAGCCCTTCTTTTCTGCTCTAGCCTCTAAGATTTTTGTGATGTGAATTTTTTCTTATTCATAGTAAATAAATGTATTTTTCCATAGGTATCTGAATTTTCACCCTCCACATCCACTGCTATGGGCCTTCCTAGAGAATTTCATGAGCAATGCAGAATATCATTAGAGCAAGACTATATGAAGGTTTGTCATTGTCTGGAACTATTTCTTTTTTTCTTTTTTGATGTTTAGGGTACTTCTTTTGCTTTCCTTCCATTGCCACATATGACACTTCCTATTTCAAATCATATCTCATTTTCACTTCTGCTTATGAGTATTATTTCCATGTCTTTCACACTTCACAGGTATTCTATGGTTGGGTGCAACATGCTGCTTTTAATGTGTCAAACAGAATTATTGGAGCCAACTCTGAAATTCCTGAAGTTAAAGTCTGTTCAGCAGCACTACGTCTGATGCTTCAAATCTTGAATTGGGATTTCCGAGGCAAAAGTGCTGTTGAGAATCCAAAGAGAGGGATGGACATGTTCTATGATGGAATGAAGGAAGATAGTAACTCACTTAGAAGGTCTGAATGTATCTTGGTTCAGGTCAGTACAATAACAAGGTCCATAATGTGCAAAGCAGGTGTAAAATGAGCTGAGGTTACGTTGTTGGAAATTTGTGAACTAGACTTTGACTATAATATTCTGAGTTTCTGTTCCATTGTGACTGACATGTTGAGCCTCAAGTGTGCCTGCATACAAAATTTCAATTTACTAAATTTTCATATCATGTTTTTGTTCTTAAAAGATTGAGATCACTAATGGAAGTGAAACTAGATGTCAAAGTATGGCATGCATGACCATGAAAGTAAAATCAAGTCACTTGATTGCATTCCAGGGGGTTTACTAAATATAGCTAATGAGATTTTAATTGTTTTAGTAAACAAAAGGTTAAGTAGAAACCCCTTGCGAATATTTGTACATCTAATTTTAGCATTGATCTATGATCTCTGGCCTTAAGGTGGGCCCTATTAGTTTCTAGTCATAATCAGGTTGAGAAGAGCAAGCTCAATAATTTGCTAACCTGATTATTTCACCTGTATGCCAGGGATTGTGCTGTGTATGGTTTCTATAGACTCTTCAAAGATGATTTTCTTTCTTTTCTTTTGGCATGTGTTTCATCCACTTTCTTTTTCAGTTTGTCTGTTTTTTGTTATTGTCTAAATATCATTACTTCTGCTTAGCATTTCCCATTTAGAATATAAACCTTTACATTTTCAATGAACTATTACCTTTTTTTTCTTCAGTCTTTGACACCTAGGAATTTCATTTTTATATTTGTTTCTCCTCTTGTGATGCTTGTAGCCTGGTCCTGACTGGCATGATGTGTTGATTTCAAGTGGGCATGTTGGATGGCTTTTGAATTTCTATACCGCACTGAGACAAAAGTTTTCCCGTGAAGGTTACTGGCTTGACTGCCCTCTTGCAGTTTCTGCTCGAAAACTTATAGTACAGTTTTGCTCCTTAACAGGAGCCATCTTTCCATCAGGTATCTTTTATTCCTTTTACTTCTTTAATGAGATGGTCTCGTACATTCCCTGTGCAAAATATCTTGACTTTTCCATCTCAGAGTGACATTGGAGAATTGTCATTTGCTAATCCACTTGTTGGTTGACTTGTAATCTTTTTCTATTTGTCATTTTTTACTATGTTCTATCATCAGTTTACTGTGAAAGAGCATATGACATTGGTTTTTAAGTACGTAGAAAAGTCCATAAGTTGTAGCATGTCTTTATGTGAAGATCGATAAGAATTCTCTGCTTAAGTGATCAAAACAATTCTTTCCCCCAGCTTAAGCTGGCATGAAACTTAGGCAGGCAAAAGGTCATGTGGCCAATTCTTGTTTTTGAAATTGTGTAATTCTCTTTGCTTGGTGAAAAGAATCAGTCATATGATGTAAATGGAGGAGATTAACGTAATCCAATTCCAGAAAAGAAAAATCAAGAGAAAGATCTTGATTGTTTCAACTTTGTGCATGTTTCCATTAAGTAGAATTATCATCAAAGGACCTTTACATGCTTTCACCTTGCACTAGGCTTTTGCTGATTCAAAAAATACCTCATATATTCTATTATACTGCATGTGTGTTCCACAAGACCAAGCAGTTCTTCCTGGGAAACGACTAAATTTGTTTTTCCCCATCACTATAATGCTGTGTTTTGGTTTTCTTCTTAGGCAATTATTTTCCTATGCTGGTTAAATTTCAATAGCAACTCCTTCCTTGAGCTGCGTCCTGTTAGTATTTTTGGTTGTTTCAAAGAATGAGGATATAAATATACTGGTTTTGATGGCTATCCATCCAGATTTTGCATTGGACCTATGTCTTTAACTTACTCTTCTTGCTTCTTGTTATTTCTTTCATCTTTGTCTTTTTCTTGCTTTGCTTTTTAAGTAATTTTCTTTACCATATACAGCTCTCTCTTTTATAACCAATTATTAATTTCTAGTGTGTGTTCACTACTGATTGCATTGGAATTTAGACAGCGGGCAAATGCAAAGCCAACACCTTGTGCAACTGCTAGCTGGAATTGTACAGTGGTTGGAACCTCCTGATGCTGTTTCAATAGCAATAAAATCTGGAAAAAGTGAAAGGCATGGAATTCAATGACAATGTCTCTCCTTTTACAATAACTTCTTGTTTGACATATTGCTTATTTAATATTCTCAGTGAACTGCTGGATGGCTGCCGTGCACTTATGTCTATGGCAACTGTGACTACGCCACTCGTATTTGATGAGCTATTGAAATCTTTGCGGTCAGTCACACCCTAGTTGATGTTTGGTACCTAATTGTTCTTTAGCTATGTATCTTACTCAAATTATTCCCTCAATACTTCATCCATGGTTGAAAAGCCCATTAGGACTGCCATAGACTTTTAAATGAGAGTAAAAAAATAGGGAATATGAAGCACTTAATCTTTTTGCCCAAAATATAACTGTCAGAACTTGAAAGTCTATGTCAATCACATTCTGTAATTTAACAAAGTGCATTTTGATAAATAAATATCTATTTAGGAAATGAGGTAGTATCTGTGGCCACCCCAAAGATGAAATACGTTCATCCGCTGTGGACACAGGAAGTACTTTTTTGCTTGGGTTTTTCTTCCTTTTCTTTTTTTTACTGAATTGAATTTTTTGGCTTGATCCACAGGCCTTATGGCACTCTTACTTTATTATCGAACCTGATGTGTGAAGTCATTAGAGACCTAATGGAGAATCGCACAGAAGAAGAGACCTGGAGCTGGGTGGCACGTGATATTTTACTGGATACTTGGATGGCCCTTCTCCTGGTATCTGTGATTGGTGCTTTAGCTTGTTACCTCTTATACCCTGTCACTACATATGGTTGTGATTTGTTATCTTTTGTGTTTTTTTATGTCTTTCCTGAGGCTAGGGCTTAGTACAGAATCATTATCTGTATTATTTTATTTTGAAGAAAACTGGGCTCTGGCCATCACTTGTGTAGGGAATCCAGGAATACTTTTGCTTTAGGATTCTGAAGGAATATGTGGAAGCTCATGGACACCTCTGTCTGTCATTTAGTTCCCTGAAAAGGGACCTGGCTCATGCATGGGCTATGAGAAAGAAGGAATAATGGAAGTTCAGGAATGGTGTTACATGATATTGATCTGGGGAAGGCTTAGGATGAGTTTTTTGGGTGTGTGATTACTGAGTAATATTGTAAGGTTGGGTTTGCTGTATAGCTGTTTAAAGATCTTCTTTTGTTTTCCTAATGGTTCTTTGTGGCAGCCAGTGATGCAAGGATACTGTGATGCTTTTGTGTAATGGAAGACGATAAATGGTTTTCATAGTTTTGATGTCATTTGCCCTCTTTGTGGTACCAGTGTTCTTGAAGCTGATAGCTGCCTGAAATTTTATGCTACTCTCAATGGTGTTGTCACCTAAATTAGCCCATGGGGGAGTGTATATAACTGAGCCTGCTGCACTTTCTATATTATTTTGTGTTCTTTGTTCTTTTCCTTTCTTTAGGCATTGAGTGGTGGATCAATGTTTTCCTAGTTAGGGTTTGGCAATATATAGCGTGTTTGTCCTGAATGTGAATTTTCTGTTTTGCTATTTGTTTAATTAACTACAGCAGTTGAATGGTAGTGGGCACAATCATTTGCTTCCACCTGAAGCCATTACTGCTGCGGCCAATCTCTTTGCATTGATTGTAGAATCTGAATTAAAGGGTAATTTTATGCTCTCAATGGTATATTGCTCAACTTATCTCTCAGTTTCGGGTATATATTGTGCTTACATCTTAACATTGTTTTCTGAATAGCTGCTTCTGCATCAGCCTTCATTGACGAGGATGAACATGATTACCTTCAAGCTTCCATTTCAGGCAAATTGCTAACTGAGTGAACTTCGTTAAGTTTTCCATATTAATATAATATTTATTGTCACTTTAATCATATTTAGAATTACTATTATGCCATTTGTCTTCTGCTCTAATTGTGTTCTTTTTCTAGCTATGGATGAGAGACTGAGCTCTTATGCTCTCATTGCTCGAGCTGCTATAGGGGTCACAATCCCTCTTCTCAACGAACTTTTCTCAGTGCGTATTATGAGGCTTCGTCAGGTACCTTAGTACTTGATACTCTACTCCATGCTTTGTCATTGATGTGATCAACATTTTAAATGCCATTCCGCTTTAATCATTTTTCATTACTTATTCCTCTAAATTACTACTTAATTTGCTTTTCTGCTCAGTGTCAGTTAGAAAGTTGTTAAGTAGATTTCAAAGTAAGTCTACTTGATAAGGATGGTAAAAAATAATATTAATCCATTCCTCGCCATAATTGATGTTTGTGAATACTGCCATTTGGAAAGCAATAGAAGCTTTGTTCCAGTACAACCACTTTTTATTCCATTATAAGGCTCTATGACAGACTTCAGTCCTTGGAAATCTTGCATTTCCTCTTCTTCCTAATAGATCTTGTCAAACAACCATATGCATTGCAAAGCCTTTACTTTCCTATTTCCTGCTCCTGCCCACTGCCAGGAGCTGAATAATTTCAGCTCCAAAGAAAAAGAAAATAATTAGATAGTTATGAACATTCTCCTCCTCCTTGGATGTACAAAATCTTCCATTCTTATTCTTACCAAATACTTTGAACTTAATAAAGCACTGCTCCACTGCTCCATGAGAAAAAGTAATTGTTGATGATCATGATTTTTCTCTTTTCCCTTGTTTTTGCTTGTCGACTATTTTCCTTAAATCATGTTATGTATATTGATTTGATCATGCGATTCTAGGCATTGATTTCTAAGGAGTATGATTGTCAGTCCAAAAAAGTAGTCATGCATTAATTTCTGGCATCTCTGTGTCTCTCTGTGGCCCGAATGCTTCATGGTCATAGCACACCACGCATATAGGAAAGAGATAAGAAAAGAGAAATCCTTTGGCAAAATATTTTGTTTTTAAATTTGTAAACCAGGCCAGGGTGCTTCATTAGTTTTGAGGAATGCACCATGTGAAGATGCTCAATTTTTTAAAAGTTGGCTAGAAGAATGCTTATTTGCAAAATTGACCATAATAAACAAAAATCAACATACATTGAAGAACTAACTGTAATAACATCAATATATAATAAGAGATTTGACATGGTGTCTCGTTTTTGTAAAAGAAAGTGATGAAATAACGTAATAAAAAATAAACCTATAGGAGAATTACATATAATAAAAAATTCCAACACAGAAAAACCTTGCGTAATATGTCTCATTGTGAGAACAAGTGCTAGAACAGTATAAGGTTCTACTTACTTGTGTAGTGGCTGTATAAAATGTTTAGTGAGGTTTTGTATTCTCTTATCTTGTGAATACTTTGTCTATGTGATGGTAGCTTAGATTAGACCCCTCACACAGCAATTGCTATCGCCTTGTGTTAAAAAGCAAGATAAGAATTGAAAATCATGTGCTTAGAAGAGATGTCAATGATCTTTTTGTGCTTAGCATAGGAAGGAAGGTTGATATGTATGTCTCTTAGTCTCCTTAGCTTGGAGGGTAAGATGAAATTGTGTTGATCATTTGCCAGTTATTTCAAACTTCATGAAGTTGTTTATAGGCAATCATTTCTTCTAGGAAGTGTTTTAGATATGAATCTAGTGGTGAGCAAGATAGGTTCTCGAGAAGTGAATCGACTAAGGTTTGCATGTTGTTTAGAGTGTTAAATTGAGTTGGAATGCCATCATAGGTATGCACATACATACTACATGTGCTTTGAGATGATTCCATAAGGACAGTGAGTCCTTGTCATTTTGTTAGTGCTTTATTTCATGTACCTTTAGGGCTTTGGACCATGTGACGAAGTGATTGCTTGAACGAGCAACAACATTTTACTTCTTGCTCCTCCAAGTCACTAAGTTCCCACCAAGAAACATGTAATAACTAATGGTTGACCTTCTATCTATGACTTACCTGGCATAATCAATATCATTGTATATCTCCACAGAAATCTTCACCCTTCTTGAATAAAAATCCTCTTTTAGGCATGGATTTAAGATATTATAAAATTTAGTCAATTGCTTGTAGGTGCTCTCATGGATCATGCATAAATTGGCTGACAATACTGACAGCATAGGCCAAGCCTGGTTGTGTTTGAGACAAGTAAATTAGCATTGAGCTCTATCAACAATGGGTCTTTCTTCTTCATTTCCTATCTTATGATTTTTCTCAATGGGAATTTTGCAGCTTTGCATACTAATTTTCCAATTTCTTTCAGTAAATCAAGAATGTATTTCCTTTATGACACAAAGAGATCTTGTTTAAGGTTGGCCTTCAATGGTGAGAAATATGCAGTCCTCCCAAATCTTTTATTTCAAATTGGCTGCCAGTTTCTGCTTCAACAAATCTTTCTGAGTCAAATCATCTGCAAAAATAATAATATCATTTACATACACAAGCACTGTTATTTTACCTTCTTGTGAGTGTTTAAAGAGTGGATTATGATCCCCTTGGTTTTGTTGCACTTTAGTCCTTGGATTGCCTTGGTTGATCTCCCAAACCATGCCCAGGGTGATTGCTTCAATCCATATAAAGCTTCTTCAGCTGAGAGACCTTGTCCCCTCTACTAGAGTTGAAACTTGGTTGGCTTTCCATGTATACCTCCTCTTACTAGTCTTTGTGAAGGAAAGAAGTTTTTACATCAAATTGTTGTAACTCGCAATGAGCAACAAGAGACAATAAAACCCCTGCAGTTTTAATCTTTGCAACTGCTAGCAAATGTCTCTTGATAGTCAATTCTGTAAGTTTGGGTATATCCTTTCGTGACCTACATGACCTTGTATTGCACTTCACATTATAGTCCCATGACATTCCATAGGCTTTTTCCCTTAGGCTGGTCAACAATATTCCGCGTCCCATTTTCTCCCTTGCACTCAACTCCTCTTTCATGGTTTGAATCCAACTCTTATCCTTTAATGCTTCTTTTACAGATTCTGGAATTCTGATAAAATCAAGGGTTGCAATAAAATTCTTATGCTGCATGAACAGAATTTTGGGAAAAGGTAAAATATGTAATAGGGTATTGAGTACAAGACCATTTCCCTTCCCTCAAAGCAATAGGCAAGTTTTTAGGATCAAGTTCACAATCATTTAAAGGTGTAGAAGTAGTGAAATTTTTGGTACTTACAATGGGATTTTTGGACATTCGGGATTACTGTTGGACCAGTTTACATCTTTCCTCCCCCTATGAACTAATATTGGTGATCAACCATTGCTGATTTAGGTGATGTTTGAGTGATAGGTTTCAATATAGTTGTTGATTTAGTTTGTTAAGTGAGGGAGAGAAAGAGGTGTCCTCAATTTCAACAAGGTTATGGGAATGCTCATCCTTACCTGATTCAGTAGATGTATTTCTTTTAGAGCAAACTCCTTCAAATGCATTAGTGTATGCGAAATTCAAAAGGAAGAGCTAAATCTGAGTTACCCAACTCATAAAACTTAGCTTACTGACAACTCTCCCATGAAGTGGATGGAAAAAGGTCTCATTTTCATGAAGTATAACATTCATACAAACAGCAAAACATCCATAGAAACAAAAAAACGGGTGAATGGATGGGTGATAATGCTTATACCCTTTCTTGTCATATGGATAATCAAGGAAACCACACTTGACTGCTCATAGATGAAGCTTACTATGATGCTGTTTGTGAATGCGACAATGACAACACAACCGAAGACACAAGATTTAAGACTTTTCATAATAGGGATGCCATTATGTCAATTGAACTTTTATAGCTGAGAACATGGGAAGGAAGCTTATTTACCAAGGCAGCAGCTAAAACAGGTTCCCCCAATAGGAGTTTGGAGCTGACATCTGAAATAATAAGGATCTTGTAACTTAAAGCAAATGCCTATTGCTGAGGTGTATCAACAAATGTGGGTTCATGAACAAGCCCTTTTCTTTTAAGAAATTGGAAAGGGTTTGGTTAACATATTCTTTACCATTATCTGTGTGCAGATATTTAACCGTGATTCCAAATTGAGATTGAGTCATGATAAAAATTCATGAACAATTGGGAAACTTCAAATTTATCCTTCACTAAGAAAATCTAGTAACTCTAGGGCGGTCGCCAATAAAAGAGACAAGCATTTAGCTCCAGTTATATTGGAAACTTCTGTAGGCCCCAAACATCAGAATGAATAAGAGAAAATGGTTTATTACTTTTAATTGAACTAGGATGGAAGGTGATATGATGATTTTATGCAAATTCACAAATATCACAATGAAAAGACTCAACTGAATTACTGAAATACTTGAAAATAAAGAGTAAATCATAGATTTGAGAACTCTAAATGGGAGGATGTCCAAGACTTTTGTGGTGAGCCAGATTTCAGAAATTGGAGAATCATTTCTTGACGTAGGACCTTGAAAGCAAGAAATCATGAGCCGCTTATCTTGATGACCTTTATTATGTATTCCAAGAAGGTGGTAGAGCCCTCCATGTTTCTTAGCGATTCGATTCGTCCTCCCATAGCAAGATCCTAGAAAGCACAATAAGTGTCAAAGAAAATGGCTACACAATTTGAGTCTTTGGTGAATCTGTTACCAGAGAGGAGATCAGTAGTGAGCTTAGGAACACGCAAAACATTTTTTTAAGGTAGTGAATGTTGAAGTTTGTTTTCATCTTGGCGAGCAACAGTTGCATAGGAACCATCAGCTGCTATGGTAACAACTGCTATGGTATGATTGCTGGGATAGGGCTGATGTGTTAAAAAGTTATCAGGATTGAAGGTCATATGATTAGTCGCACACAAGTCAACAACCCAAGATCCTACGAAAATGTGCTTGAAGCATGAAAAGATTAAGAGTTTAGTTGCTTACCATTCAAGGGAAAATGTACTTGAAGCATGAAAAGATTGAGAATTCAGATGCTTAGCATTCAAGGCAAGAGAACAAGTACGAGCATTCTTATTGAAAGAGTCAAGAAAGGACCAGTTCTTCTTTGCTGAAATCTTGAACATGATTAAAGTTTTTGAAGTTTCACCGTAAGTAGTATCTGATGAAGTTAGATTTCCTTGACTTTGTTGAATCTCCTTAAATCCTCCTGTACGGTTGAGAACTTGTTCCTTACCAGGAAGCTCGAAACAATTCTCCCTGATATTGCCAGACTTCTTGCAATAAGTACACCAACGGTTGTCTTTGCTAGATTTAGAGGTATTAGGCAAAGATGATGCAGGAGGGTTTTCTTATGACAGTTTTGGGGGATTTAGTCATCATCATAGCTGACCCATCAATTGGCTTTCCATCAAGCATCACTGACCGACGGTTTTTTTATCCATGAACAATATAAAAGACTTCAGAAAGTGAAAGCAACTTTTCTCCTAAAAGTTGGATCCTACTAGGTTTATACTCAGAGTTTAGTATGTTTGTGCTCAGTGTTTAGGCCAGAGAAATTCAAAAATTCACTATCCTTCCACAAAACTGCTTATTTTTGCATTCCATTTTAAGATTCTGATACAAGTCCAATTCAGTCCAAAACCCGTTAAGCAGTCCATGTTAATATGTTACAGAGAGATTACCTTGCATATCTTTTTCTTCATTTCATAACAGACTGCTATGTCATGTTTCATTGAATAGTCTTTTGAAGATTGTTCCAAATGTCACAAGCACTAGGAAGGAACATACAATTTTTGCTTATTTCAGGTATCATCGAATTCCAATGTCATGTCATGATTAGTGAATACTCGTCATCCCACTCATGAAAAACTTAGGAGGAGTTGCTACAAGCTCCCAGGGCCCATGAGATACAAGTGCGGATATCTTCTCATCCATAACCATCTTTCATTCAATTGCTGTATTGCCTTGTGATAAGACTTGGGAATAAAATTCAAGGAAAGCAAATAGCTATAGAACATGGGGCTAAGTTTGTTAAAAGAGAGATATTCATCCAAAGGGTGCACAATATATGATCATTTACCTTAAGACCATGTACCTTTTCGACAGGCTATAGGAAGATCAACATCAGATGTGGAAGGTAGCAACAATTGAGTAGATATATTAGGAGGTGATGAGTTGTGGCATTGGACATGGTAGACTGTTGCTGATGATGAAAGGAAATGACTTGTGATGGTCTAGTGGGGGGATTGATGATGACACCCCAAAATGAGAGCCTTCCTTCTGTTAATATGGGGTAGACTCAAAGAATATGACATCAACAATGAAGGATCAATGAAAGCTTGAATCATAACCTGAAAGACCTAGGGGACAGTTTGTCATGACCTAGAGAGGAAATGTGAACTATGCTAACACGCCCAAATATTCAAGGAGCAACACTAAACAGAGGTCTTCGGGGTCAAGACACGGGAATATAGAATATCCTATTAAGGAACACTAGATGACATGCAAGTTGTAAGATGACACACTGTAAGGAATGCATCCCCCTAAAAAAACTTAGGAACATTCATTTGAGCCATAAGAGTGTGAACAACATTGAAAAGACAATGTGTGATTTTGGGAATACCATTGT
This sequence comes from Jacaranda copaia, assembly GCA_014898725.1. NCBI lineage: Eukaryota > Viridiplantae > Streptophyta > Magnoliopsida > Lamiales > Bignoniaceae > Jacaranda > Jacaranda copaia. Next base: position 317,154 of record JACGDI010002611.1, on the reverse strand, counting down.
TATGAGAAGTGAGGGGACAAGAAAATTTGATGTAAAATGCCATGGGTGTCATGAAAGGTAGATACCACTTTCTAAACAATTTCCAAGCCATTGTTAGTTCACAGGTCACGACTACTAAGTAGAAAATTGAGTTTTTATTTCATTATAAAAAGAAGTGATTGCATGTGAACTTGAGACCTATCTTTAAGTAGACTGTCGTCAACATAGAATAATTATCAAGTAAGTTGATAAAAAAACTGAAAGCGAACAACAAATGTACAATATGAGGGCCCTAGACATCAGAATGAACAAGCTCAAAGTGTAAACACCACATTTTTTACTCTTGATGCAAAGAAAGCAAGGTGATGCTTTCTCAGCTCACATTTCTTGCATTCTAAGACAGAAATAGAAGCTCAAATGGCAAGAGTTGCTTCTACTTTTACATCAACCAAAGTACAAAATGCACTAGCATCCACAGGTGACAGTGGCATTTCCCTATCTTTGACCAAAATGAGGAAATATTGATGAAACAAGGCTTTCGTACTGGAGATCTTGACTCAATCATGCATCTAACTAGTTTTATTAGACTGATTTAAGGCCTTCCCTTTTAATAGCCATTGTCTTGTTTTATTAGATGGATAATGTATTCCTTTTTCATTGTCACTATCTATCTTGTGGCAGTTGCTATTTTGATCTGTGATTCTCTAGAAATTTTTGGTTTCTTTCTGCACAGTAAGTGTGCCTGCATTGACTTCTTTTCTCATCAGTTTCTTCTTTATTTTCATGCAAATGTAGGGCAGAGGCATAACTGATCCAACTGTAACTTTGGAAGAACTTTATTCTCTCTTACTCATAACTGGGCATGTTCTGGCTGACGAAGGACAGGGTGAAACCCCTTTGGTAACAAAATTTTCTTGGGTTCCTTCTACTGCTGTTTGCCATTATGTTTTATGTTTCTGTTGGTCAGTTTTTATTTAAGTGGAGTCCTTAATGCGCTCTCAGTAGACAACGATGGAATTGACTTTTTCTTCCTCCTGAGTTTTAATATATCTTTGGTTTGCACTGTCTCAGATGCAGCATCATATGATTTGTGTTTATGTTATGCAAAATTTATGTTTCTTTTGTCTTTTCATTACTTCTCCTGGCAAAACCCATAATCTACAAGGACTTTTGAAGGACTTCTGGGTTTCTTCTATTTGTGCTCTTCTTCTAAATATCATCTCAATTTTGTGTCATAATACCTTTTTTTATTATTCTTTTTTCAATTTTCTTTGTTCATTATTTTAAATGTGTAAGCAGTGTCTTGAGCCTTTTGAGATCATAGGAGTACTTCTAAATCATAGTTGCTCTCGAATTCACATTTCTGGGATTCTACGAGTAATGGAAATCTGAAGGTTTGTTAATTTTTGTGGTACAATATGAAATTTTCAGGTGCCGAAGGAGATAGAAAGCCATTATAAAAATGTTATGGAGGCAGATAAACACCCAGTTATCATACTTTTAGGGTAGGTTTCCTCATTTTATTTTGTGCATGAAGTTACTCTATTTGTTTTGAGCTTCTCAAATGAGTTTAATTGTCCAGTCTATTTGAGGTCCATTTCTTATCATGAAATGCTTGAATAGTCAGTTAATTTAAATACTTGAGACTGACTAAAGTTGTCAGATTACGACCTCAAATGTTGACAACCTCATATGTAGAAGTAAAACTGCATTACGTCCTTATACAAGCAATCTTGAGAAGTATTTGATTAATTAAAAAGAGTGCTGCCTCTACTTAAGTATCTCAGTTATATTTCCTTTTTCTTGATATCTCATTATGATCTCTGTATAAAATTTGTTTTTTAACTGTATGTTATTTGAGGTCAGTATAAATGCTGACAATTTAGTAAATTTGGTTTATCACATCTGGTCCTAACTCAAAAAAGTTTCAGTTATGAAGAAAGCGTAAACCTAATATCATGGATTGATTTTTTATTGGATGTACGAACTTGTATAAACACATTCTACTTGTTATAGCCATAAAATGTGGACCCACTTTTGTCTTTTGACCAATTCTTCAGAATTTCCACCAATTATATTCCATAACAATTTCCTTAATATAACACAGATACTCCAGAATAGTGGAAAGATTTGCAAAGAAAATTTTCCAAAACAGAAAAGAAATGACACCCGCCCTTCTTTGGTTCTGTCTTTTTTCCTTTGTTCATATCACTTAGTGGATCAGCTTAGGAGTTACATTAAGACATTATTTTTTCGTCTATGAACTTTTGATGCAAAACAGGTCAGTTCTTATTGGTAGCTTATGCTAAATGATATCTCAAGTCTCAGTGGGCTACATTTTCACATCCTGTGTGCATTTCCATTAAGCAGAATTATTTATGGACCATGAACTAATGTAACATGTATTATTATCGAGTTTTTGTGCAAACAGTTAAAGAGGTTGACATCAGAGAGGGATGTTTGTCTCTAAGTAAGATTACTAATTTTAGGTTTGTCAAAATTAGCAGCCATCATTCACAGAGTTTATAATTGATATTAACATAGAGAAATCAATCATTAAGGCTCAACAAGTTCTTTTTGTTGTTTCAGTTAGTGTTTTTCCTGAAATAAGTATGAAGTTATCCAGCTGGACTGAAAATATGATACCCTAGCCTAGATTAGGAGATGTGCCTTGCCGAATTCAACTTAATTTGAGCTTGTTACTATATGACACTATAGGGATATCAGACTTTGCAATTGTTTCTTAGCCCCTCATTCTTTGTTTTCATTTAAATATTTCTGTCCTAATTATTCAATATGGACCATGTTATGGTTGAAAGTAATTGACTACCATAATTGACCTTTTTGAATCATTATGTCCATATAAAGGTCTGGCTGAGTTCTCATCAGTATCCAATGGTGATACCCTTAGAGATTTTCCATGTAGTTATTTGCCTGTCGCATTTTGCATACCCAATCAGGCAATGTAATCTAAGATGGGAATTGCATTTTTGGTTGTGCCTGTTGAATTAACTCTAAATATGCCATGAGGGTAGCGGAAAAGAAAAATTGACTATACGAGACTTCTGTTTAGATTTCTTATACTATCCATTACAATGAATTTTCTGTAATTCTAAATTTATTTAGTTTTGTTTTTCTGCTTTCTTAATTCTCCATAGAATTCACTCATTTACTTTTTCAACTTTTGTTAAGTTCAATCATAAGGTTTGCTGAGCAAAGTCTAGACCCAGAAATGAGAACATCATTTTTTAGTCCTCGACTCATGGAGGTATTACCATTTTACGTCCCTATACTGATTTTCCTGGCAAACTTGCTGCATCATCTATTTCATTATTGCAGGGAATTTCTTTTCCCTTTATTTTGCTGTTTTTATTTTTAATTTTTTTCAAACATGGGTAATACTGTAATTTCACGAAGTTCGTCAGTTTTTAATGCTTGGATGTAAGCGTTGGGGGTAATTGTAATTATCGCAAATCTATTATTATTATTATTATTATTATTATTATTATTATTTTGGATAAATCAGCCAACCATAGAGTGTGTTGAGTAATTAATCCTTGTAATTAATTAAATTTAGATGAAGTTTGTACATCATATTTATGGGGCATGGTTGTGCATGGTAATAATGATATATGTCTCTATATGATCTTACGTTATCAAAAATTGAGAATCATTGAGATAGAACATCAACGATTCACCAAGAATTTGAATATACGACGCATGCCCGCAAAAAGAATGTCTTGTCTCATGGATATTGGTGTAGGGTATGCATGTATGTGGGTGTTTGTTAGAGAATAAGTACATTGAACAACCCATTTACAGAATCCTAGTAGGTACATAGACCACTGCAGTTAATTGGAAACTTGAGGTAAAAGGTTTCCAACCATTTTTTTTTTTCCAAACATGAATTAGTTTCACATTGCTGGTCAATTGTGATAGCAACATGATATGGAGGTATGAATGACAAATGCTATTATTTATGTTTCTGAAAAATTTGAAAATTCTACTGCACCATGTATCTGGGAGCTTATGCCAGCCCACACTTCTGTACAGTTCTATGCTCATATGTATTGGGAAAACTGATCTCATAACGGAAATATGACGTTAAATAATTTTATTTTGGATGCAAGTGTCATGCCTGTCTTGTGCACTTATTTATAACAAAGTAAGTAGATGCTTGCTTAAAATAAATTGAAAATATGAACAAAAAACCTTTATTGTGCAAAAATTCAAAATAAAATTGATCTGAAGCTGGTTAGTCTTCTGGGAGAGGCAAGATACTATAGATTATTACCAATCATTGTCTGAGGAAAAGCAAAGGGAGGACACGAGTTGAGAAACCTAAATTCTGCAGTCAAGTACAGGAAGGATTTGGCAACCAATGGAAAGCTTGTTTTCAAATGAAATTGATTGGTTGGAATGGATGAGGCAATTAGAAAAACACATTCTGATTTTTTTTCATAAAGGAAACCAAGTTGGTTGATACGGAGGTGATTAGAACTACCAAAATGAGTCTTGAATGTTTAGAAGCTCATGGAACTCTTATTGTGTGGGATCCTTGTTGTGCTAGAAGCTCATGTGGCATACTTCTAGCACTATGCCTAAGAAAGCTGTATAATGGCATAGATTAAATCAAGAAACTTGAATAATAATTCTAATTGCCACAAAAATGAAGAATAAGAATTTCAGGTGCGTTGTGTTTTGGAAGATGAGATGATTACTCTTTGAATTAGCTGTAAGTGATGTTTGGGGTGTGAGTAGTAGTCAAGTAGTGAGCATCCATGTCCTGCTAATTCGCTAGGTAGACTCACTTTACCAAGGGGCGACAAAGGTTGGAGCTCTTCTTGCCAAAAACAAGGGACCTACTTCTCATCCTAGGAGTTAGGAGGTAGTCTCATCTCATTCCTGCATGAAGGCAACTAAGGCATCCCCCACCTTTTTCCCCTTTTTTTGGTCTGCCAGGACCCTCCCAAAAGGATATGATTTTGATTCCTTGCAATATTTTTCTCATCCTTTCTGGATCAGATTTGTCAAGATGCATGCAGTCAGTCTTCCAAATCAATGTTGAAATCACTTCTCATGGATATTTTAAACAATGAGGAAGTGAACACATCTTATTGTTGGTGTAGAGTACTCAAATATGTGGTCTAGATAGCAAACTATTTGCAATGGCTACTCCATGCTTGTTTTTACGGCATGAAGTTTAGTGGCCAAGCTACATACTTCATAGTTTACAACAGTCAATCTTTTATTCGATATTTTGTCCATGCTTAAAATTTTAATTTGCATAAAATGTTTATAAGAATGCAGATTGGGGATCTGGAGTCGTATCTTTTGTTATGAGGATTATTTGCCACTGAAACTTGGTTATTTGGTCTAGGCTATGGCCTGTGAGGATTTGGTGGGGTCATGCACCTATAATCTCAAATGTCTTCGAAATTCTAGTGAAGAGTGGCCACTTACTGGTGAAACGCATGTGGTTGAGTAGTAACTTAACGGGCAGAGTAGGATATAAATATCTTCAATATGCTTCTTATAACAATACAATATATTGGACATGTCTTAGGCCTCTTCTAGGTGTCAAATGTCAAACTTAGTACTTCGATAGAAGAGATATTGACACAACCCACTATCCTTCTGATGACAATTTGAATTATTGTTATATTGCTTTCACAAAAAGAATATTCTTTGAACTTCTCCTATGAGTTTTGTTATTGTTGCTTGGCATAACATATCTGGCTCAATGTTCCAGGCAGTTGTGTGGTTCCTTGCAAGATGGTCTTCAACATACCTGATGCCACCTCAAGAAAGTGGAGAAAATAAAAGTAGTTATGAAAGTTGCAACAATACCCAACTTCTTTCAAAAGACTCCATGAATGCATTGCTTAGTTTCTTTGGAGAGAATAATCAAGGAAAAGTTGTGCTTGATATTATTACTCGCATCTCTTCGACAACACTTGTTTCTTACCCTGGGGAGAAGGACTTGCAGGTATGAAATCTGCATCTTGTTTTTGGATTTTAAAGTTAATCTATCTATATATATATATATTTGAAGTAACTTTGTGGTATTCATCTATTTGTTGTTCAGGTTAATAAAATCTTGAATTACCTTCAATCGTGTTTCTTACTTTAAGTCGATTCCTGATTTATCTAACTGAATGAAATATGAGTGTAATCAGCAGCCATAGATAATATTCTTATCTGAAGTGTTACTAGTGCTTGGGATTATCTTATGCAGTATTAAGAAAATATGACATGTCGAAGGGCATATGCCGCTGTTCTTGACTTTCTGTCCTATTGCAGGCACTCACTTGTTACCAGTTGCTTCATGGACTTGTTAAACGAAAAAATATTATTTCCCACCTTGTTACCTTGGTCAGTAGCATTTCCTTGTGTAACAAAAATGTCAATCAAATTTTTTTCTGCATTTGATGTGTTACCACTTGGGCCATGTTTTCTTGTGCTTTATGTTTTTACTTTGTCTGCATTGGTTCAGGGATAAGTATATAACCTGTAGGGCTAGGCTGGAACTTCCGTAGAAGTTACTGAAACTTTGCCAAGTAATTTACTTTTTGAATTCATATTTCTTGGTCCGGGTGCTGGAGGGTAGGAGGGGCAGTGACAAGACTCCTATAGTTTTTGTATGTTTCTCTTACTTTTGGGTCTATTTTACACTGCTTAGTTTTTGAAGGAAGTGTTGAGTAGTCTAGTTTGGGTGAAGTCATCTGCTAAAAAATGCTTCTATCATATAGTCACTCTGCTGAAAATAGTAAAAGTGAGTCTGGCTGTTTTCGTTAAGATGCGAGGAATGTGGTGGAAATATTTCTGTGTAAATGACTAAGATGGGTTTATGTGTACTAGAGAATTTTATGGGTGTCAATTAAATTAAACTGAGGAAGAGAAAGAAGAAATTAATAACATTCCTCATGACATGTTTATGTATCAGGGACCGACTATCTACCAATTTTACATCATCACTAATTGAAGTTCAGATCACTGGATAAATGTATCCTAATTTTGCCAGAAATTACTCTTACTCCCTACCATTACGCACAATTATAGTGAACAATTTAATAAAATGAGTTGTACAACCCTACCTTTCTGATACTAATTATCATTAAAATCACGCTCAGAGACAGCAGAAGAACATATTTTGCAATCTGTGGGAGCATTTATTTGTTTCTATGAAAATTTCATTTAACATGTTATTATATTGAATGATTGTAATACAAGCTTTTGAATTTCTGAAAAAAGACCTAGTTTTGTGTATTTGCACCATGATCATCCAGCTGTGGTTGGGCGTGAATAAAATGATCCACAGATCCAGCCTCAACATGCTTAAACCTAGGCTAATCTTGTATAAAGGTCATGTCGACCATCAATTCATGTCTATTGCAACACAACTCAAGAAATGTATTTTCTGTGCAAGTTTGAACTGACTTTGTTAAATTATCATTGGTAATAACTAATATGCAACATTGGGATAAATATGAGATAGTCATAACAAATTGAGAAATTCAAACCGATTGTTTATTTTTCTAAAATTACATACTAAATTAATTGGTCCTGCTTTGTGGAGTCACTCTGTGACCTAACAAGGTTTCATCACCACTTGAGCTATGTTTCGTGCTTTTTCAAGTGTGGGAGCAGATTAAAGCATGTGCTATCACAAATATCTTTCTCTTTGGAGAAATAAATATCAAAATAAGTATTTAACTTGTTCTGGTTGAAACTCTCTTTCAATCTCTGGCCATTAAATGGAGACTATCACATTCATCCACATATACATCAAGCATGAAGGCTCTATTATAGTGAAGCTCCTGAGTTGCAAGCTTTCTATTTCTTGATCTAGATTTCAAGGTAAACTGCTTTGAAGTTCTTCCAGTCGGGGCTACAAATCCAGATCATGTAATATTAAGATGGTATATTGAGAATCTTCATCAATCTTGTCCAACGCTAGAAGCCTAGAGATTCAAATTTGTATTCCTAAAAATCTTAAGTTCACTTCTTTTTCCACAAGTTAAAAGGAAGATCATTATCTTTCACTTTTACTTTTCATTTTTTATTTTCTGACCAGAAATTTTTTTTCAATTAATATACTCACTCAAAGTTTTATGATAATTTATAACTTTATTTTTTGGCAGATCATTAGAAAAAATAACCGGCAATTTATGTTGAGTAGACCTTGGTTGCTTTTAACTTTTCTTGTCATCTAACAAAGATTCTAGACTTTGTGGGTTGATCTACTTTAACTATTCGGCTAATGAATTAATTCATAAGTGTAATTCTTTTAAGTCTCTTTAGTCAGGCATGTATATGGTATAATTGTAGTTACACACAAGGAATACATTGAAAAATTGGGGTTCAACTTTTAAAGAAAAGAGCTTTGCACAGCAGGACTCATATAATGTATGGGGACTCCTTCAGCAAAGAAAATTTAATGCTTAAATTAAAAAATAGCTCTTCAGCGAACTATAAAGTTCCTGAATTTGTGTATGATTTGCCACTCGAGTAGTGTATGTAAATTTTGTGTACTGTGCTGATAGCACGGACAGGTATTATGAGCCTAGTTTTTGAAATAATTCCTCTGATTTACTAGTGTGATGATATAATGAGTGGAAGGGCTAAATTTGTTTTATAATGGGTTGGGGTTCAATATTGCGAATTTCCAGAACTTAAGGAATTTGTTTAAGTCGATAGACTACTTCTGTGTCTATATGATCCCAAGAAAAGGTGATGTTTGGATTTTTACCACTTTTACACTTATGCTTTGTGTTTGTCACTGAAGGGGCTAATATAAATTCGGTGCTAATTGATTAATTATTTTAATATTTTATTTGTTTGTTTGTTTGTTTGTTATTTCTCTATTTGTTCAGTTCTTCTGCTCTTATTAATTTTTTTGCTTGGGAAGGGGAAGGAGGGCTACAACAGGAGGGAATTTTGGTTTTGATTGGTATGGAATTAGTAGGGCTTATTGCTGGGTAAATGCCATGGAGATTTATTCAGTAAGTTCTGTAGACGAATTGATTTTTGGCTGATCAAAAAGTGATGCATGTAAATAACATATTAGTTATTGATTTAAAATTTTATATTTATAGTTTGGAATTTATTAAATTTAATTCCAAAATGAAATGGTTCATTTTAATTAATGTTCTATTATTTATTTTGTGCACGAATCTGTTGCCATCAGGTGTCAAAGTGAAGTGTTATGACTAATTAAATCAAGTCTTGTAGCCATTTGGCTAATCAAGTTGCCACATGTGGCCAACTTAAGTATGTGAACTAACCAAGTTAAAATAATATTTTTGGTATTATCTCTTCGGTAATATGAATATAAAGGAGATAAATATTGAAGAAATTCAGTTTGTTCATGAGTCCTTACTTGACCATCTATCAATTGAGGCTCATTTGACACATACACACAACTAAAATCATGCACAATTGTTCAGTTTTCCTGAAATACAGCTATCTATGATCATTATTGTATATTGTAAAAACCATAAATGAGCTAGTTAGTGTATGTAAACAATGATTTGCAACTCAATATAGCCAAAATAATTTGAAGCAAAGTGTTTTTTTATCAGGTTTGATTTTGAGTTCTAAATTATGGTTAGGTATTTTCATGCAACTTCAGGTCCTTGGATAAATAGGATCGACACAGGAGTGGGAAGATTGTTAGAGAAGGAATGTATTTAGAGTGAAGAGTGATGAGAACAGAGTCACTAGACTTTGCTTGAGACTCCTGCATCAAACAAGATGTGCAGCTGTCTGCTGTCCCTTATGGACAGAGAAGAGATGAAGGCGAGAATAACATAAAAAGGCAGGACGAGACAGTGTAGATAACAGCTACTTGTCGGGATTGCGAAAGTCATTATGCTGAGTGAGGATGAAGTTGCATTGATGGTATACAAACATCTAAAGGTCAGCCTGGAGGCCTAGGACAGTGACCCAGGCTAATTTGTGCAAAGAATGATTTTGGAGCGTAAAGTGACATTATGTTGTGATTTTGTTGGTATATGTAGTTTTGTGGAGGGCAAGGATAATAAAGTTTGGTGTCATGGTGGAACAAACTGCTTGAAATGTGATTGCCCCACTGAAAGTAAAACAACTGTTCAGGTTTTAGTACAATTAATCAAATCTGAGTAGCATACTTTTTAGATTGAAGTAGCCAGAAACCGCTTCATACTGTGTTGCAAAGTTAAAGTTTTGCTAGCTTGTCCATGATCATGATTAAAGAACATGAAGATGTTGTGTAGTTTTCTCACAACCTACTTTTGGGACTTTTGTGAGGTAAGCAGTTTTTGGTTTTTACTTCTGCAATTATGTTAATTCATTCTAATAGCCTTGAGGAGCTCCTAGGCATATAAGGAATTTCACAATTATACTTTATTGCATGGCTACAAGAATACAAACTAATTGACATACAATCGATATGCATACATATGTACAATACATTTGTAAATGTATTAATTGTACAGAAATGAAAATATTGTGTAAACTTCATCAATGATTATGAGACTATAAAGTGGTGGTAGTGGAGTTGTAAATGGTAGTTTCTCAATGTAGTTATGATGATTAAAAGACAAAAATGAGGACACTCAAAAACGCACCCAAAGGAGACTGGTGCTTTATCATAGGATAGATGGTGCTAGCAACTCATAGTCATTAATGCTAAGAAAGTTGTTGGTAGATTATCTTCGGTTCTAGGTGACCAGTGGGAAAAATTTGGAAAAGGTATTTGATGATGTTGATTGCAATAGGATCAATTGGTTATGTTTCTTTCATCCCCTTTATGTCCTTTATGACGATTATCATGAAGCATATATTCTATGTGAGAGTGTTGGGTTTAAGTTTTTGATGTTGTTTCATTCTCAAGAAGAGTTCGTAGCTGCTATTATCTTACCACTTTCCCTTTTTTTCTGTTCTTGCTTCTTTAACCCTTTTTCCTGCATAGCTCTTCCAGTCTTGGGACTCTTCTTTGAGAACCTTGTAAATTATCATTGTAATATCACATCTAAGCTAATTTCATGGTTCATTACTTCAGAAAATGGTAATTATACCCTGTCAAATGTGATGTTGTGGTTGAAATATAATTGCTGCTAATCTTCTACTATATCTATTTGAGTGATACCCTCCAATGGTATTCATGACCTGTAAATTCTAATTTTGTCAATCACATTAAATTTTTCTATTTTTTGCTCTTGAAATAATCTGTTATTTATGCAGGAGTCGTGGCGTGACTTAGTGAATGCATTCACTAATGATAGAGTCTTGTTCGCATTAAATGCTGCTCACCAGGTATTGAATTCTAATGTTATCATTTTCCATTTTGCAATATCACAAATAAGATATTTGTAGGAGAAAAAGTTAATTATCCTTACATCTGCTTCCCACTGTTTGTTTCTTAGAGTAGCAAACTAAGAGAATATTAACACCTATGTTTGTTTCCTGCCATGTTATTGGTAGACATGGCACTAAAATTTTATTTGGTAGATGTTTTAACTAAAATCATCGTGCTTGTTCTTTGTTACTCACTCTTGCTTTGTCTAGTTAAACCCATGTTATTTTTTTCACCATCACTTGTACAAAACACCATTTTTGTTTTGATTTACTTGATTAAAAACTTTAATACATCCTTCCATTTCAGCGTTCACTAGCTCAGACGCTTACCGTTTCAGCTTCTGGAATGAAAATTTCTGAGGCATCAAATCAGTGAGTTCACATTTTGTTTTTGTTTTTGTTCTTGTTCTTGTTTTGTCTTACTGTTTTATTATTTATTATTTATAGTTTTTTAACACTTGCTTCAGTATATACTAGAATTTTGGGCATTATGGTGATCCTAACTAACATGATCTTTTATTGCAATTGTTTGTAGGTATATAAACAGTCTGACAAGCCACATGACAGCCTATTTGGTGGAACTGTCGAACAAGAATGATCTCAAAACCATTGCTCAACAGCCTGATATCATTCTGTTGGTAAATTTTGTTCACTATGCATTGAATGTGCTACTATAAACAGAGAATAACATGGTTGACGTCATGATGACATCCCATAGGTTACTTGCTTGTTGGAAAGGCTTCGTGGAGTTGCCAAGGCATCAGAACCTCGTACACAGAAGGCAATTTATCAGATTGGCTTCTCTTTGATGAACCCTGTATTGATCTTTCTTCAAGTATACAAAGATGAGGTAAAAATTATTCATTGTCTTTTTTCTGAAAAATTTATGGCTACCTTGTTTAAGAGCATATTTTGAAGTTATGCAAAACTCTGTATTCTATGGTAAGGATTTGAGGCCACTAATGCATAGAGATTCCAGAACACTGCTTGGTGCATTGTTAGACACATTTGGGAAATGACATGACTTGGACAAAGTGTTGGACATGGCAATTACAGCGTCTGAAATTCAATATGAAAAAAATCAAACACAGAAAATGGGCATGCCTATATTCTTTTGAAATAAACTTTTAAAAAAGTTGCTTGAGGGGTTGCTCAATTCTGGACAGCAAGGGAGAAACTTTTTGTTACAGTATCACAGTGGCTCTACTAGAGGAAGCTACTGAGATTTGTGCAAATCGTTGCTTAAAGTCATCGAAAGAGTAGGGCTACAATTGTGCCAAGCTGACTTGAGCCGAGTTTGAGGAAAAAGGTTTAAGGCTAGATCCTAAGCTCAAAATATATAAATTGGGCACAAACTCGAGCTTGACGAACTTTATTTTTTGAGCTTGACTTCACCTTGGCTTGATTTGACTTGACTCGTCTCGATTAAGTTCAAATGTTCAAATGAGTTATAAATTACTGTGAGCTGGAGCTGGAGCTTGAGCTTGGAATTTTTAGGTTAATGAAATGGTAAAAGTTCAATAACCAAAATTTATAAATTGTAAGATTCATAATTCATCTGAAATATTAACAAATCATCATAAACTAACTCACCTTATAAACCATCATAAGTTTACATCACAATTACCAAATCATCAAATTAAATACATAATGGAGCATTAATGGACTAGTATGTTCGTTTCATTCTCACTTAAACAAGGCTCGCAGCCTTTATTACAGAAGAAACAAAACCAATATCTGAAGATTTCTTATATCAAATCAAAATGCCACCAAAAGTTACAAATCTTCCTCTTTCATAATGTCGAGTGGCTTGCGGGTATTATAGGTTCAACAACGTTTCCCATTGAAAATGAAAAGAAAAACACTCTAAACAAACAAAAACAAAAATTCTGTTTAGTTTGGTTAGTGTACTGCTGGATTGAGATTTGAGACGACAAGATAACACATCTGAGTATAGTGGAGATTTATGCAAATGAAAACATTCCAGGACATACTATCCTTGTGCTTCTCTTTTTATATGGAATAAGAGGCTCAAGTCTAACCAACTTGATTATTTTGTAGATGTCAGTCCCGACAAAATGGACATTGTAGTCAAATTCATCTATTGCCTGCCACACAAGTTAAGAACAGAGCATTTCATGAATTTGTTATTCAATAGTAAACAGGTGGAGGAATGTATATTTATTTTCTTTTTCTTGTAAATAATGTATATATGGTTTATATAGCTTGTTCATGAAGTTAACACTCCTGTATTCCTTTATCATGGCATGATTGTTTTTATATTTGATCAAGTTTCTTTTATGTGGTCAGAATATTGAATTTTTTTTTTCTGCAAGAATGGTTAATTTTCTTCTTCTTCTTTTCCTCTATCTAGTCTATAGTTGTCTATCTTCTTCTCAAATTTGTCGCTGACTGGGTGGATGGCCAAATTATCTACTTAGAGGCTCAAGAAACTGCTGCTGTTGTTGACTTCTGCATGCGTTTGCTTCAGCTGTACTCATCTCACAACATCGGCAAGGTAAAATTTTTTTTTGCCTCAAATTCATTTTTAAAAGTTAAATATACTTCTGACCAAGATAAGAAAGGAAGTGCAAGATTATGAATTTAGTTGGAGGTTATGAAATATGGTGAGTTCTTGTGCAGTGTTGGTGTTTGTATGCATCACACAAGGTAACTACTCGTATGCATCATCATATACGCTCATATATAACACACAAGCAGTTTTTAGCAACATTTGGGCAACATGACCAACTGTTATCTAAACTTTATATCATCAAACAACTGAGTATCTCAGAGTGCGAAGTGGATTTGCTGTGATGTATGTTCTTTATGAACTACAATATAAAAAGCATAACCCATGGTCCCATTTGGATTTGAGAACTTAAGACATTTAAACCGTTTGATTTTTTTTGGGGTGGTTTTTTGTTTTCTTATGAACTTTATATGCTAGCCAAATTCATCCAGCATTTGCTTGTTGTTTTGGTGACTTTCAAATCATTTAATCTATTGGAGTTATTTGAAAACTTTCCAATTCTTTTCTAATTATTGTCTTCAAGGAACCATTATTAGTCCCTTAGACAAATACTTATCTTTTTCTCTGTCCATTACTATAAAAGCAATAAATATGAAATGAATACTATCTGAAATTAATACTCAGATCTAATCCATAAGATGAAACCTACCCAAAACTTTTATAGTAAAATTCATTGTGCTTACATCATTAAGTTTTGTTAATAAGTAAGAGCACATTCATTTGAGAGTGCTCTTAGCAAAACCATAATAATGAACAAATGGCTTGGGAGATCACACAGCTAATTATGAAGGACAATGATGATGTACTGTTCAACCAAGGATCAAAAGGTTGAAGAGGTTGGTTATGCATTCGACTTAATCCACATGGTGATTTTGACCATTTCAGAACGAATTTTTTCCCATGATTTTTTGGTTTACCAGTGATTTCTCATCCTTAACTAATTCTCACGTTATCATCTCTCTTTCAGTGAAACATTATACCCTCGAATGGAAGTACAAACTGATTATATTACTATGACAGTTACTTTTACTTCCTAATTGCCAGAATTGGCTCATACTATTCAACTGCTTCCCCAGATTTCAGTTAGCCTACGCACTGAAGCAGATGTAGAGAAATACAAGGATCTGCGGGCGCTTCTACAACTTCTCTCAAATTTATGTTCGAAAGATCTGGTAACTCTTTTCACATTTATTCAAGTCAAGCAGATTACTTCTTTCTCTTTCCACACCCCAACTCCACTTCACCTTCCTCAGCTGAAACAGTGTGTTTTCATTGCCATATCATCCTGCACTATGAAACTATCTGATAATCAGTAGCATTAATCTTAGTACCGGAGAACTGAGAATAACATCAGCATTAGTGTTCCCAAGGTAATTCATAAGCTAAAATCATGCATCCCAACACAAATTTCATAAATGATGGTTGTGGGTGATGCTAGAGAGGTTTTTATATTAGGTTCTTAGATTGCTAATTTAGTTCATGTAAACTGCTCTGGAGAGAACCTTTATTATATAAAAATATCAAGAACATCTTTTTCTGATATAATATGATCTCTTTTACCAGAGAATTTGTATTTGGATAGCTCTTCCTTGTCATTATGTGCTGAAGCATTTTTTCACAGAAATAGTAAAGTCTGAAAAATGCCCAACTCAGGTCCTAACAAGAAGGTATAATTATCTCCCACATGATGCTATCTGCTTGGGTGCTCTAGCTTGTGGAGTTGGCCTCAGGCTGCAAATTAAACTCAACAAGGATGGCAGATAGTTGGATACAGCAGTTGTAGCATCCTATCCTATATCAGTTGTGAAAGAAAGTGTGACTCGTTTCAAAGCCCTAGATGGCTCCTGCCTATATGAACTTATGCTATTTGTGCCACTTGGCTAGTTTGAGAAGCTTAAACAGTTTTATTTGGTTTTCACATTGTCTCACACCAGACTGAGGGCTTGGCAAATGCTAAAAGCCCTAGCATCATCCCAACAGACTCCAAAGTCAACCTGCCATAATCTATCCACATATTCCAACTTTTAACATTGATGAAAAACATCCATACTTAAAATTACTAACTGATAATTTTTACACATAAAGCCCTAGCAATATGTAGTTGATCAGGCCAAAGGTAATTACCTCTGTTAACATGTAAAATTTCTCATAAAATAAGTAAATACATGTTTTAAATTAATCTCTGAGTTAGAAGAAGAAACCTAAAAAGAATCATATTCTCATAAGACCTTCGAATTAGATCAATTAATTACCAAACTTGAATTGGCTTTGCCACTAACGCTTAAGAATTCGTAAAAGTTTCAATGAATTATCTAACAGCCTCAAAAAAATTCAAAAACAAACTACTTGGATAAAAAGTAGAAATATAATCACATCACTCTTATAGAAAACAACTAGCATAAACTAGCTTCTTCAGAATGTTAACAGTCCTTAAAAAGTGCATCAATCTGTATGAAGATCATGAAACTGTATGTCTTTTAGTTTTTCCATAAAACTTGCCCTGAACTCTATAGCGCACAAGGCAACATAGACCATGTGGCAGGCCATAAAGCACTGTAATTCTCCACCAACATCAGCAATTACTTTTTCACAGACTGAGGTGACTCTGTATTTTGCATGCATTGTTGTGCAAACCAAGCGGATTACGTGTTCTTAGGCCTGTCTTAACAAATTGGAGATGTGAAGCCTTATGAACTAGTGATAAAGCAGCTGTGGATAAGATGTTAAAAACTTCCTCACTAAAATATGTAACATTCTCATGGGTTCAACCCTTGGAGTATGATCCATTCCATGAGTTCTGTCGGCTCAATGTGACCACAATGTCAATCATCAAGCATTGGCTTTGTCAACATGGTTATACAGCAACTTCATTTTCCCAAAATGCTTAAGCTATGTTGACAAGTAGGGATAGTTGAAGTCATAGAAACCAAACACACTGTTGTAATGTTTGAGAAATTATTCTTATTTTGTTTTACTCTAAAATTTAAGTCATGGGTCAGTCAACTAAAAAGGATTTTTCATCCACACTTGGGAGGGAGAGGGACAGGCAGGAGGAGAGTGGAAGTAATATTTTATATTCTGACTCTTTTGCTACTGCTTATGATAAATACTGTGCCTGGGTCCGTTACCTAGGCCAAGGGAGGAGGGAAGGAGAAGCAGTCATTTGATGTAAGATATTTAATGGAAGTAATATTTATTTTTTGACACTTTCGGTTTTTGTTTACGAGTAAACCACTGTGGTTTGGGTGAATCACATTGTCCACTTAATGGGCTTTTTTTTT
>JACGDI010002611.1:249909-299996 GCA_014898725.1 Jacaranda copaia | reverse complement strand
GCATTAGATATTCAATTGAAGTAATTACTGTGGATCAGGTTCATTACTTAGGCCAGTTAATTGATTCAGCTATTGTAGCATCATGCACTTGTGTAATCGTTTTACCTGCTCTCTCTGTGATGCTTGTTAGTCTGAAATAAAAATGTTTTTCACAGGTAGACTTTGCATCTGAACCCATTGAGGCTTATGGTACAAATATTTCTCAGGTATATTCATGCGATATCTTTTATAGAGATGAAAAGATGACTCTTATATTGCACTTCTAAAAATTTTTTCCTATAATTTTTTAACGTATTTCTCTTACAGGTAGTGTACACAGGTCTTCACATAGTAACGCCTCTGATAACTGTGGACATGCTGAAATACCCCAAACTTTGCCACAGTGTAAGGTTCTTCTCTTATTGGGTTAAAAGGTGGCCAGCATTTCTGTGGAAACTGATATTTTCTTTTTCTGGACAGTATTTCTCACTGCTATCTCATATGCTGGAGGTTTATCCTGAAATAATTGCACAGTTGAACATTGGATCCTTTAGTCACATACTTGGAACTATTGATTTTGGTCTTCATCATCAGGTAAATTATAATCTTGAATTTATAAATTTGATGTTGACTTAGGTGTGTTGTGTGGGATTTGGGGATCATGTAATTTGAATGCATAATGGTGCTTCACTGGTTGATTTTGGCAAACCATAATGCAAGTTTCTGATGTAAAGAAATTGGGACTCAGTATGTCTCAAAACATTTTCCCTTTTTCAGTATGACACTGTATCCTGTCCTTATTTCCCTTGCTTGTGATTAGGACATTGAAGTTGTTGATTTGTGTCTAAGAGCTGTAAAAGCACTTGCATCCCACCATTACAAGGAGAGAAATGCGGGTAAAGTTGGTTTAGGATCACATGCTACCAGTTATGTGGACACTGATGGAAAATTTCATGAAGGCATTCTCAGTCGACTCCTTTGCTCATTACTGCAGCTTCTTCTTTTTGAGGATTATAGGTGAGACGGAAAGAACACTTTGAATCCTACTGGTGCGGAAAATAAAAACAAACTCTCAAATACACGATAAGACCCAGCTAAACCTAGTACATTGTATTTTTTTAACACTACAGTAGTGATATTGCCATGAATAGTCTTCTTCATAGACTTATTGTTTTGGTGTTCAGAAATACTGTGTGATTATTTGTCTTTCTTTATGTTACAGTGTTGATCTGGTTAGCTCTGCAGCAGATGCACTCCTCCCATTGATACTCTGTGAACAGAGTGTCTATCAGGTAGTTCATGTTATAATTTAGACTTTGAATATAATTTTGATAAGAATCAGACCTTTTTTTTAATTTTTTTTTTGGTTGATCAAGACAAAAGAATCAGACTTCAGCACGTATTTTCTGCTACTCTGCTTTGATGGAGTTAATGATTTGCTTGCCTGCTTCATCTGGATATTTTCGAAACTTTTCATTAACTATTTGCCATAATCACACAAATTTGTCAAATGCCGTGGCTTAATACTACTGATAATGTGCTTATTTTGCTCCTGGCTCTTGTTCTTTTTCTTTTTTATATTAATTCTGACATAAATATTTCTTGCAGAATTTAGCTAATGAGTTGATAGAAAGGCAGGTGAACCAAACATTCAGATCACGGTTAACAAATGCTCTCCAGTCTCTCATAACTTCTAACAATCTTTCTTCAACACTTGACCGAATAAATTACCAGAGATTCAGAAAAAACTTGCATAGTTTTCTGATTGAAGTTTGTGGATTTCTTCGTACAGAGTGAGACATGCAGGCAGCAACTGCATTTCTTTGGAAACAGTAGTTTAGTGCCCTAGTCTGAGTGTCCTTGGTTCCTCTGCTGATTCATTGCCCCCATTTCAATGAAACTTCAAAAGTCTCCAAAATTGTATGTGGCTATGGTGTGGTCTTGCTGAGGAAAGTCGCAAAAACTACAAAATCAGGATGGTGATCTGCAAAACCTTAAATTGGAAGGTTAGTTGCTCCACATGCAGTAATGGCCACTTGATGCAGAATCGATCTTCTTGGGACCAATTCCCTTGCTGTTTTGAGCCTTTCACTTTTGTTGGGAGGATATTTGTAGCATTTCTTCTTCTTTACATACATACATACATACATACATACATACATATAATATATATAGTGTTTTTAGGCTTTTGCTGCTGTAACTTGGTGATATGGACATTTTTATTTTTGAATTTTTAATTTTGAATATAAAGTGTAATGTCCTGAGGTTAGATTACTTTCTCGTGTCACAGCTAGGATGCCTTATTTAGTCATTGAATAGCTTTGTTTGTAAAATACTCATTTATATTTATTTTTATTTTGGACAAAGGAGTGCTAAATGGACATTTTCGTGAAAATTTTGCGTGCTGTAATGGTCAGCTTTTCCCTTTATATGCTCTAAAAAAAGAGGGTATGTCGGGTTTTTGGACCCTATGTTGAGTAAGGGTTCCAAAAGTGATAGCTTTAGGAGGTGCCAAAGTAAACTAAAATCTGTGCTATTATAAAGTTAAGGATGATTTAAAAGTTTGTGTTGTGCCCCCAGAAAGATTTTACATTTTTGGATTAAAAAGTAATTACTGCAAATGGCATCCCCTTATATTTTGCAGAGAAAGGAAGAATTATAGAAAAGAATTTATGATCTCAGAAGTCTACAGTTTTCTTTATGTCATAAGCTTATCTATAGCCCAAGTTTGCGAAAATATCCAATATGTTGAGTCCTTGTCCAAGGATCAGACAACTAAGCTTCAACAAATGCATGATCTTCTCAAGTAGAATTCACCTATTGAAATTGAAAGGGTACGAATGAACTCGAGAAATTTTAATGGGAGAATTACAATGTTTTTAGACAAAGAACCGCTATATAATTGATTATTGGTTTTATTGGTTCAAAATTATTATGACATTATAATGACGTAATAAATATATTTAATTTTATAAATATATATATATATATATAATGTTTTAATATTAACAAAAAATAAAACTTCCAACAGAATAGAAAAAATATTATTAGAAAAAGTTTCAATTCTTACTCATTTTTAAATACATTTTTTTTAAAAAGAATTAGTTAATAATTAGTCAACTATAAATAAATAAAAAAATAGTTAACATTAATTTAAGTAATCGCTTGTTTCATAATTCAAAATCAAGTAAAAATAATTTTTTATAAACTAAATATTCAACACAACTTAAGAGAGATTAAATAAAATAAAACAGCAAAATAAACATAAGTATCTACATATAACTACTATTTCATTAAATTTCAAGGAAATAAATTCATTTTTTAAAAAACTACATGTCCAAAATCTTTAGTTATCATCTTCAACTCATAAACTCTTTTTTCCTTTTTTTTTTCTTCACATTTTTCTTTGTTTTAAAAAATTTTAATTTTTAAAGTTAGAAAAAAAAGTAAGTGAACTAGTGGTAAATTGGTCAAACCACCACAAGTTCAATAGATTTTTGAGCATTTAAGAAGGCCACTGTTTTTTAGGTTTCAATTGGAACGAATTGGCCACCGATTCGACCAGCTGATCTAGTTTGATTTTCAAAACATTGGAAAAACATAACTGGCAAGAAAAAAATCTTTCTCAAGTTGTAAAGGCCAATCACTAGTTGGATTGGTCAATTGGAAAATTAGAACTAGCAAGCAAAAATCTTTCTCAAGTTGTCAGCGAGTCTTGAGCTGAATGTGAAAGCACAAAATTGTAACGAGCACTAGAAATAATTTTATCAAAAATTTTCTAATATCCGATCACCTCTGACATCCAATCAGCGAGAGGGAATAAAAAGATTTGCAGGGAATTAAAAGACTAAGTGTATAAAACATAAAAGTATAACTAAAAAGAGGTAAATTGGGATTTTTTTATCGTTTAATTAAGATTAAATCCTTTTACCTACTTTCATTTTATACTTTACTTCACTTGATTTTTCAAATACTATTCTCCACTTTTGCCCAACACTTTAGGAATCATTCCCCAAATCTTTAAGAAAGACTTAAATACCCTTGTATCTAGCCAAAATAGCAAAAAAACTAGCAAATGGCGGTTTTTTTCTCCCCACTCTATCAAATGACAACTATATGTCAAAAGTCTTTTTTTTTGGTGGGGGGAGGGTGGGGGGATGCCTGCTCCACTGTAGAACAAAAGGCAAGAAAAATAGCCTATCATCAGACAACAAAGGGAGCAAACTGAACGAAAAAGGCAAAATAAAATTGACGCAAGAAAGGAAAAAAAAACCTAGTTCTTTGCAACTCTGTGAAAATAGAACAACCAAGAGCACCAACAAGGAGCGAAGAACAGAAGGAAAAGAACATGGTTTAGAGAAGTATTTTTTCTACTACTCATTTTGTGGACTTTGCTTTCTGTCAAATGTGTGTATTTTTCAGTTTTACAAGTTTTGCAAATAGATTTTCTCATCTTTCTTTATTTGAACTCTTTTTTAGTTATTAAAAATTTGAACCCATTTGTTATATATATAATTTTTGTTGTAATATTTGAAAATCTCTAATTTGTACTTGAAAGACATGAAAGTTATTCTTCACTTTGTTGGGGTTTATACTTTTTATATTTGAAATTATATCTTAAAATTATTCAAAAGTGGTAGTATATAATCTGTTTCTGTAAAATATATTTTACAAGAAACTGGAGTACAAAACATTCAAACTTTAAGTACATATTATCTGAAAGTGATAGTAATTCGTGTATTCGAAGTATATTTTATAACAACTGTAATACAAAATATTCAACTTTCAGTATAAATTATCTAAAAATGTACTACATAATTAGTGTATCTGAAGTATATTTTACAGCAATTGTAGTACAAAATATTCAAGCTTTCAATATAAATTATCTAAAAATGTAATATATAATTTGTGTATTTGAAGAACATATTACAAGCAACTATAGTACAAAGCATTTAAAATTTCAATACACATTATTTGAAAGTGGTAGCATATAGTCTATGTATCTGAAGTACATTTTAGAAGTAATTATAGTACAAAACATTCAAGCTTTTAGTACATATTATTTGAAAATGGTGGTATATAATTTATGTATATGAAGTACATTAATTTTAGAAGTAACTATAGTACAAAATATTTAACCTTTCAGTATACGTTACTTGAAAGTGGTAGTATATAATTTGTGCATCTAAAGTACATTTTAGAAGCAACTGTAGTACAAGGCATTCAACCTCTTCGTACACATTACTTGAAAGTGAGAGTATATAATTTGTATATTTGAAGCACATTTTGGAAGCAATTGTATTACAAGACATTCAACTTTTCAGTACACATTACCTAAAAGTGGTAATATATATTTTGTGTACCTAAAGTAGATTTTGAATGCAACTATAGTACAAAGCATTCAACTTTTCAGTACACATTTTCTAAAAATGTAGTATACAATTTGTGTATTTGAGGTACAATTTAGAAGACACCACAATACAAAATATTTAACCTTTCAATATACATTATTTGAAAGTGTAGTATAATTTATGTATCTGAAGTATATTTTACAAACAACTGTAGTACAAAATATTTAATCTTCCAGTACACATTGTCAAGTGGTAATATATAATCTGTGTATTTGAAGTACATTTTACAAGCAACTATAGTACAAACCATTCAACATTTAAGTACATATTATCTAAAAGTGATAGTATATAATCTATTTATATACTAATTTTTCTTTTTGTGATTGTAGCAAAGGCAAGACATAATGGGGTCTGCTCTCATTGCTGCCTCCCAATATTTTCAAACTAAATTGGAGCATGTGAAATCCAAAATGGGACCAAAATATTTTGATGCATTGAAGAAGACTCTTATATATATATATATATATATGGATATGCCTAAGTCAAGTTTTAGCTTCATTTAGCTTGAGGCTCTACTTAGGAGGTTTGACGTAAAAAATTTGTTATTTCTTTTTGTAGAGGGGGTTGAAGTTCCATTTTCTATAGCTGAATTTTCTATGGTTTTAGGGTTGTCACATGTTGGGCAATCAACTGATATAAGATTGAAGATGGAGTCTTCAACTATGGACTATATCTTTTTTTTTTTAGAAAGTTGAATAATATAACAAGATTTGAAATAGCAAAAGTGTTTGATGAGTATGTGCATAAGGATAGTGAGAAGGACATAAATGATTTTGTAGGTTATATATATATATATTTAATTATTTTCTATTTCCAATTTCTAATTATTGGACTCCACAATTTCTCCTACCATACTTGGATGATTTATCAAGAGTAGATTTGTATGCATGGGGCATAGTTGCATACAAATTTCTTGTCAAAGATATGAGAAACCATGTGGGAAGAGTAGGTGCAGACAGTAGCAAGAAGAAATACATTGATGGGCGCACAGTTGATTTGATGGTAAGTGATTTTCATTTTACTAATAAAATTGATTATATTTATATTTAAATGAGTATAATTTTTTGATTTACGAATGATAGGCATAGGTTTATGAATCCATCCCATCATTGGGTTCACCAAAAAGTTCATTTGATTTTTCATGCTTTTATCGGTGGAAAGATAGCAAACTCCCAAATAATGTGAATGATGCCGAGAATAGATTGAAACAAGTTACAAAAGATATGGTGATAATTCACTATTATTATTTTTATAATAATTTGAATTTGATAATTATTTTCATTGTAATAGGTTATAGCCCCTAACCTTGTTTTAAAAGAGTTAGACTTGGCAGTTTTGATCAATAAATCAGAGGCTACCACTACCACTATCACTAAAGTACATATTTGTGATCATATAGTATTTGAAGTAATTATTATAGTGAAGGATAAAGAATCATCGAAGGAAAAAATTGCTTTAGTAGAGATGATGGCAATCAAAGCGCCGGGTCAAAAGGAGAATGTTGTTGAGGACAAGACTGATGAAAGGGAGCATAATAAGGAAGCTGGTGAGCATCTAGAAAAGGGGGAACATGATTTGGTGGATGATACAGAGAAAGAAAGGGATGATTCAGGGAAGAAAAATGAAGAAAAAGCTGATTTAAGGATTGAAGATAGTGTTAGTGGTGAAGTTGAAGATAGTTTGGATAAAGAAAGTCAAACAAAACACCATCATGATCCCATTGCTTCCATAATCCCTTTGACCATAGAACCTTATTCACTAACTCATGAAGTAGAGTTTGAAGAATCTAAACTTGAAGTGATAAATGTCATGTCATCAATTGTTATAGATGTGCGTAATCAAGATGATAGGAAGCCAAAAAGGTAAGCAATAGATTTTGTCAGCCCCCTAAGCATCACACTAGCTAGATGTGAAAGACAAGTGATAAAAACCTCTCGTCCTTGTCCTCGTGCAAAAAAGGACCAAGAATAAGAAGAGAAGAAGGTGTTGTAAACTACTTAATGGATTTTTTTTTGTTGCTATTTGTATTTCATTTGTTGATATTTGTACTTAGTTTGTAG
The DNA here is from genome assembly GCA_014898725.1 of Jacaranda copaia. NCBI lineage: Eukaryota > Viridiplantae > Streptophyta > Magnoliopsida > Lamiales > Bignoniaceae > Jacaranda > Jacaranda copaia. The sequence goes on along the minus strand of JACGDI010002611.1, from coordinate 292,546 downwards.
GTATTTATACACTATCTTCATTGATTGATATTTTGTACCTCACTTATTTATATTTTATACTTTATGTGATGATCTTTTTACTTTAATGGTTGATATTTGTACTCAATGTGCAGAGGTTTTATACTTCAATAAGGGAGATTTGTAGTTAATGTGTTGATATCTTATATTTCATAGGTCGAGATTTGTACTTCATGTTGGTGAGATTTGTACTTAATGTGCTGATCTTTTATACTTCAATGGTTGATATATGTACTTAATGTGTAGAGGTTTTATACTTCGATAAGGGAGATTTATACTTAATGTGCAAATATCTTATACTTCATTGTTTGATATTTGTACTTTATGTTGGTGAGATTTGAACTTAATGTGCTAATCTTTTGTACTTCAATAGTTGATATTTATACTTAATATGCAGAGATTTTATACGTCATTGGTTTGTATTTGTACTTAATGTGCTAATGTCTTATACTTCTTGTTGGTCATATTTATACTTAATGTATTGATCTTGTATACTTCAACGGTTGATATTTGTATTTAATGTGCTTACACTTCATGTTGGTGATATTTGTGCTTAATGTGCTGATCTTTTGTACTTCAATAATTGACACTTTGTTCTTAATGCGCTTCTAGCTCATGTTGGTGATATTTGTACTTAATGTGCTGATGTCTTATTGGTTGATATTTGTACTTAATGTGTTGATTTTTTGTACTTCAATGGTTGATATTTGTACTTCATGTGCAGAGGCTTTATGCTTCATTGGTTTGTATTTGTACCTAATGTACTGATGTCTTTACTTCATGTTGACAATATTTGTACTTAATGTGCTGATATCTTATACTTCATAGTGGTAATATTTTGTACTTAATATGTAGATGTCTTATACTTCATGTTGGTGATATTCGTGCTTAATGTGCTGATGTCTTTTACTTCAAAATGTTTATATTTGTACTTAATATGCTGATCTTTTGTATTTCATTAGTTGATATTTGTATTTTATGTTATACTTACATTGGTTGGTATTTGTACTTAATGTACTGATATCTTATACTTCATTGGTTGATATTTGTACTTAATGTGTTGATCTTTTGTACTTCAATGGTTGATACTTTGTACCAATGTGTTGATGTTTAGTGCTCCAGGAGACAAAAGACATCGGCCTGTCTAAATAGGAGATGAATCAGATACTCCAAAGAGGGAAGTGCTTGATCGTTATAAAGAAAGAACTAATTAAAAAAGGACTGATTGTAAAGTTCGTCCTCATATTCCACAAAATGAGCAAGAAGTCATCAACAACTTTCTCTAAAGAGGTGATTTAAGGTAACAAAATTTTCATATGATTTTCTTTTTAATAAATTGGTGTTTGAACTAATAATTAAAACCTATATTTGTGTAGGGTGACTATTTGGGAGGGAGGGAAATACATTCTAGAGGGAAGACACTTTTTGCGAGCTGTTATTTAGGGAGTGCCTTTGTGGTGACGTATTGGAGTGCTACATGTCGATATAAAATAGCCCATCTTTCAGGAAAGAGTGTCACCATGATGTGTGGTTTATGTCCATGATAGCGCAGGTATGTGGCGGTTTCCTAACTTAACTTAGTTGACGTTATAAGTGAGACTAACCATTTGTTTTATACTTCATAAGCTGATATCTTAAACTCACTCAAGGGATGCAACAATAGGATATAAAAGATGAAGAATTTTTTGAGTTCATATCTAGACTTAACTTTTTCACTCATAAAGATTTGGAAGAGATCATCTTGGATGTTGTAAACATGTGTCGTTACCTATTGCTACAGATTAATTGGGCCCAACACTAGTTCTTGGTTGTCCTCGACACTTCAACTCGTGCTTTCATGTACATTAATTCAATAATGGCCCCTCGATACAAACTCGTGGCTACTGCCATTGTAAGTTTACTTTCTTTCCCGAAAATTTCTTCATAAAGTAGGGAGTCAACAACTGATCAACATTTTAGTAGGTTGCATTTTATTCTCAGTACCTAAAGCTTTTATTAGGGCGTCATGTGGAAAAAAGCAAGACAGTACAAAAATGCAAACAACAAAGTGGGGTTGTTGGATTGTGGTGTCTTTGTGTGCCTTTGGGTAGAATATTTTGCTAGAGATACCACCAATTTATGAAAATGCACATATGGCATACACTTTTTTAAGTTATGAAAATGCGAGGGTTTGAATTTCAATGACATTAGAAGCTAATTTGAAATTTATTGACATTTTGGATAATTTTATTGAGGTTATTCGATTTGTACGTATATGTTCCCATCGAAGTGTATATAAGATTATCTTTTGTACAAATATTGCCCAACAAAGTAAAAATATAGAATAAACAAAGTATATATGGTGTTATGTTGTAGTTTACTTAATTAAAGTGAAACATTGTAGCAAGATTCAATATAATATGTGAAAAATGAAGTACAAGTACAGAACAAATGAATGATATATGGTGCTATGTTGTAGTATCCTTTAATTAAACTAGTGAGGTTTAGTACAATATGTAGAAAATGAAGTACAAATACAGAACAAATGAAGTATATATGGTGTTATGCTGAAGTATACTTCAATTAAAGTAAAACATTGTAGCGATGTTTAGTACAATATACGAGAACAAAGTACAAATAAAAAACAAACAAAGTATATATGGTGTTATGTTGAAGTATACTTCAATTAAAGTAAAACATTATAGTGAGGTTTAGTAAAATATGTGGGAAATGAAGTATAGATACAGAACAAACGAAGTATATATGATGTTACATTGTAGTATGCTTCAATTAAAGTGAAACATTGTAGCAAGGTTTAGTACAATATGTGTGAAATTAAGTATAAATACAGAACAAATGAAGTATATATGATGTATGTTGAAGTATACTTTGTGCAATTGAATAATTAGTCTCTAATAATTATAGTGAGGTTCAAGTACAACATTCGAAGACTATCAGGCCAATTGAAGTACATATTTGTACGGGTGATATGATGGATATGATCGTCAAATGCTCTTACATTTATAGCTTTCAATGCATAAGGATACTTTACACTATTGTGAATGATAACTGTAATCCGTTGAATACTAGTGGTTATCTCTTTAATATATTTACATTATTTTGTTAATACCATACTAAATATTATACACATTTTTAGAGTTTTGGTTGTTAATTACTAAGAAATAAAAGGCAAAACATAATTGCCACAATGAGGTACACATTTATAAATCAAGTACATAATTACCGCAAGAAAATACATATTTCTCGAAATCAAGTATAAATCTTCCTTATTGAAGTATTAAAGTACTAATGTCTCGGACAACATGCACATGCTACCTTTTCACGCTATATCAAGTACATAATTTCTGAAATGAAGTACATATTTTTCAAAATTAAGTATAAATCTCTTATTGAAGTACAAAAGTACTAATGTCTTGGACAACAAGCCCATGCTACCTTTTCACTGGAAATCAAGTACATAATTACCAAATGAAGTATATATTTCCCAAAATTAAATATAAATCTATTGAAGTAAAAAGCACTAATATCTCAAACAACATGCACATGCTACCTTTTCACTAGAAATCAAGTGTATAATTGCCGACATAAAGTACTTACTTCTTGAAATCTCCTTTAAATCTCCCTTTTTGAAGTATACAAGCACTAATGTCTAGGACAACATGCACATGCTACCTTTTCACTCTAAATCAAGTACATAATTAGCGAAATGAAGTACATATTTTTCGAAATCAAGTATAAATCTTCCTTATTGAAGTACAAAAGTACTGATGTCTCGGACAACATGCATATGCTACCTTTTCCACTTTTAAATCAAGTAAATAATTGCTGCAATGAAGTACATATTTTTTGAAATCAAGTACAAATCTCCTTGATTGAAGTACAAAAGCACTAATGTCTTGAACAACATACACATGCTACATTTTCACTAGAAATCAAGAACATATTTGCTCATGTTAAAGTACAATGATAAAGTTCAATTCAACAATCCACAAATACAATAACATTTTAGTAAAAATTAACAATCCAAAGTTCTTCAAAATTCTTCTCCAGCCTCACAGTTAAGCTAATTTAGCTAGTTTACTAATTCTTTGTAGGTTCAACGATTATGCCCTGTCCTGTTATACACTTAATAACTTGTTTCTCAATTTATGATGGAATCCTCTGTGTCCTTCTACTCCCAAACTAAGATCGACAATTAGGTGCATTAATGACATCGTCATCATTTAGAGAGAACATATACATATCATAAGTAGGAATAGGTTTTATCACTGCCTGCTATATTTGTTGATACATCTCAACTCGGTAATATTGATCGGCGCAGTCATATGATGAAAGTGACTTTGACTCCATACAAGCACAAGCTTGCTTGCATGGTATTTTATTGATCTGCCATGCTCTATATGAACAAACTTTACTCTTTAAATCTATAGCATACAATTTGTCATGCTCAATCACCTTGAAGCTCCAATCGCTAGACATGACAACTTTTAAGGTATAAGAATGCATATAATTGATTGCTAATTTCTTCTCTTGCTTGGGACATAATTGGCCAACCATCTTGTGAGATTATTCTCATTGATCATGTATCATGACCATTATTTACACGCGTATGTGATCAATCATAGCTGCAACTGGTGTGAATCAAGCTGGTTTCACTTAATTATTCCAACATTCTACTTGATTTTTGTTTATTACCCCCTATTGATCTCCACTGAATAAGGAATTTGCCCAATATTGTAGGTCAGACTGCATAATAAAGTTTTTAACAAGAGGTGTTGACTCCAAAATACTGTCTATATGTCGAGTATACTCTTGCCTAGTATGCACATATGCAACTTTCATAAAATCAAAAGCCCAATATTTCTTGTTATGTAGGTGGTACTTCCTTAATACTTGCATTTAAAATAATAGGATTGTGATACGCTATATGTTATAAATTAAAGTTTATTTCACATAAATATTTCTCAAGTACAAATAAAGTTCTTACTTATTTCTTGAAGTTATTCATCAAGTGTCTCAAGCAATATGCATGGTGGTTATTAGGAAATATCATGGAAAGGGCTTTAAGAAGACTTAGATATCAATCGAAGAAGAAATTAAACCTTGGTAAGCTAGATAGATATTGATAATCTAAGACACTTCTTAGCTTAAAGTAGAACCACTCTCAATTAATATCATTTTCATAGTCAACAACTGCATATGCTAGTAAGAATAAGTCATCATTAGCATTCTTACTGTGTAAGATTCCTTTATATTTCTTTTTAATATAGATGCCATCTAAGAATATCAACGGCTTGCATCCTTTGAGAAAACTAATAAGGCTGGCTGTGAAACATATAAATAACTAATGAAATTTCCAACTAATTGGGTCAATATCACAATCTACAATATTTCTAGGATTTGTCATATTCACAGCGTCACATATCACCTCAACTTATGATAAGATCCCTTCTCAGCTCCATGGATGTCATGCATAGCTAATTCCTTTTCTATCCATGCTTTGTGGTATCTAAGTTCCATACTGTATTTTCTGTGGATATCTTTTAATATGGTAAAGGGCTAATAACATGGCTCTGATCTCAATTTATCCTTCACTATGTTAGCAACTCAAGTGACATCGGCTTTAGGATGCCTCTTGTCTGAAGATTAGCCTTGCCACATGTGTGCTTGAGATTGCATTTTTGAATGCCAAATAACTTATTAGCCTCATGCTTTGATGCATAGATTCTCCATTTGCAATTTTCATCACTGCAAATGACTATGATTTTTTTGTTGTCATTTTTTTGTATTGCAATGACCGTATAGTAGTCACCTCATAATTCTTAAGCATAATTATGAACTCCTCAACATCCTTGAATGTTTGACTCTCCATTTATGCAATGCCTCCATGCATCAATTGAGTTGATAACTAAAGCCAATTCATTGTTTAATGTATTGGTCAAACCAGTTTCCTCCTTGAATGCATCACTTGAGGTTGACAAATGTAGTACAATTTTAGGTAAAATGGTGTATAAATGTAGAATAATTCAACATGGTAGTAGAACAGATGAAGTATAAAACTTCAATAATAGAGTACAATGTTAGGTAAAATAAATTATAAAATGAAGTACAATTTAAGATAAATGAAGCACAATTTTAGATAAAAAGAAATACAATTCTAGAACATTTCAAGCATAAAATGAAGCAATTGCAGTACAATTTTGGATAATCAATTAGTAGAATAGATGAAGTATGAAACTTCAATAATATAGTATAATTTTAGATAAAACAAACTATAAAATGAAGTACAATTTCAGAACATATCAAGTATAAAACGCTAGCAATTGCAGTGCAATTTTGGATAATTAATTAGTAGAACACTTGAAATATAAAACTTCAATAATAGAGTATAATTTTAGGTTAAATGAAGTATAAAATGAAGTATGGCGTTACTAAAGGAAACACAATTTTAGATAAAAAAGTACAATTTCAGAACACTTTAAAAATAAAATGCTAGCAATTATAGTACAATTTTGGATAATCAATCAGTAGAACTCTTGAAGTATAAAACTAAAATCATAGAGTACAATTTCAGATAAACAAAGTACAATTTTAAGAAAAAGAAGTACGATTCCAAAATACTTCAAGTATAAAATGCTAGCAGTGGTAATATAATTTCGGATAATCAATTAGTAGAACACTTGAAGTATAAAACTTCAATATTAGAGTACAATTTTAGGTCAAATGAAGTCTAAAATGAAGTATGGTGTCATTAAACGAAGTGCAATTTTTTATAAAGGAAGTACAATTTTGGAACATTTCAAGTATAAAACGCTAGCAATTGCAGTAAAATTTTGGATAATCAATAAGTAGAACTCTTGACATATAAAACTAAAACAATAGAGTACAATTTTACAGAAAATGAAGTATAATTTTAGACAAATGAAGTACAATTTTAATAAAAAGAAGTACAATTTTAGAACATTTCAAGTATAAAACACTAGTAGTTGCTTAGATAAAAGAAGTATAGTTTCAGAATATTTCAAGTATAAAATACTAGAAATTGTAGTATAATTTTGGATAATCAATTAATAGGACTCATGACGTATAAAACTAAAATAATAGAGTACAATTTTGCGTAAAATGAAGTACAGTTTCAGATAAATGAAGTACAATTTTTTATAGAAAAAGTACAATTCCAGAACAATTGAAGTACAAAACCCTAGCAGTTGCAGTATAATTTTGAATAATCAATAAGTAGGACACTTGAAATATAATTCTTCAATAATAGAGTACAATTTTAGGTCAAATGAAGTATAAAATAAAGTACGATGTCATTAAACGAAGTACAATTTTAGATAAAAGAAGTATAGTTTCAAAATACTTATAAAATGTTAGCAATTGCAATACAATTTTGGATAATCAATTGGTAGAACTCTTAAAGTATAAAATTAAAATAATGGAGCATAGTTTTAGGTAAAATGAAGTACAATTTTAGATAAATAAAGTACGATTTTTTATAAAAGGAGTACAATACCAGAACAACTGAAATACAAAACCTTAGAATTGTAGTACAATTTTGGACAATCAATTAGTAGAACATTTGAAGTATAAAACTTCAATAATAGAGTAAAATTTTAGGTCAAATGAAGTATAAAATGAAGTACAATTTTAGATAAACAAAATACAATTTCAAAACACTTTCAAGTATAAATGCTAGCAATTGCAGTACAATTTTGGATAATCAATAAATAGAATACTTGAAGTATATAATTTCAATAATAGAGTAAAATTTTAGGTAAAATGAAGTTAAAATGAAGTGCAAATGAAGTTAAAATGAAGTGCAATTTCAGATAAATAGAGTACAATTTTAGGTAAAATGAAGTACAATTTCAGATAAACAAAATACACTATTGAATAAAAAGAAGTACAATTTCAGAACACTTGAAATATAAAACCCTAGCAATTGCAGTATAATTTTGGATAATCAATAAATTAAACAATAGAGTACAATTTTAGGTAACATGAAATACAATTTCAGATAAATAAAGTACAATTTTAGAATAATTGAAGTATAAAACCTTAGTAGTTGTAGTACAATTTTGGATAATTAATAAATAGAACACTTGAAGTATAGAACTCTGAAAATAGAATACAATTTTAGATAAAATGAAGTACAATTTCAAATAAACAAAGTACAATTTTATACAAAAAGAAGTATAATTCCATCAGACTTCAAGTATAAGACGCTAGCAATTGCAGTACAATTTTGGACAATCAATTAGTAGAAAACTTGAAATATAAAACTTAAATAATAGAGTATAATTTTATGCAAAATGAAGTATAATATAATTGCATATAAACAAAGTACAATTTTAGATATAAAGAAGTACAATTCCAGAACACTGCATGTATAAAACACTAGCAATTGCAACATAATTTTGGATAATCAATAAATAAAATACTTAAAGTATAGAACTTCAATAATGTAGTACAATTTTAGGTAAAATGAAGCATAAATATGGAATTGTCGAAGAAAATTAATTCAGAATGCTAGTACAATTTCAAGTAAATGAGGTACAATTGCAGAACACTTCAAGTATAAAATACTAGCAATGTAGTACAATGATGGATATTCAATTAGTAGAACAATTAGTATAAAACTTCAATAATAGAGTACAATTTTATGTAAAATGAAGTATAAATGTAGAATAATCGAAGAAAAATTATTCAATATCGTAGTGCAATTTCAGAAAAATGAAGTACAATTTTATATAAAATGAAGTATAATTATTAAACACTTCAAATATAAAGCACAAGCAACCGTAGCACAATTTTTGATAATTAATTAGTAGAACACTTGAATTATAAAACTTCAATAATGTAGTACAATTTTATATAAAATGAAGTATAAATGTAGAATAGTTGTAGAAAAAATAATTCAGCATTGTAGTGCAATTTCAGATAAATGAAGTATATTCCGATAAATGAAGTACAATTGCGGAACACTTCAAGTATAAAACACTAGAAATTGCAGTACAATTTTGGATAATCTATTAGTGGAACATTTGATGTATAGAACTTCAATAATGCAATAATGTTTTATGTAAAATGAAGTATAAATGTATAATAGTTGGAGAAAAATATTTTGCATTGTAGTTCAATTTCAGATAAACAAAGTACGATTGTAGAACACTTTAAGTTTAAAATACTAGCAATGTAGTACAATTTTAATTGCATTGAAGTATAATGTAGAACGCTTCGAGTATGGAAAAATTTTCATATAAATGAAGTACAATTTCAGAACACTTCAAGTATAGAACTTTACGAACTGCAGTACAATTTAAGTTCTATAGAAGTATTACCTTAAAACATCATTCTTCTTCTTTCCACTGCTACTTGCATCATCTTTTTGGTTTATCAAAATGTCAATAATGTTCATCTTCAATGTCAAATGCAGTAAGACCATATTCATGACATCATTGTCATCGATCAAAGTCACGTACGATCTTTGATGTGGAGCTATATATTGCAAAGTGAAGAGCTCGGGGTTTATTTCACTCCATTTTCTCAGGAGATTAAGGTACATGTCTATTAAAGCCATACTATCCTTAATCGACATTATATGAACTTGGTCTTTGCAGTAGTAGTTTCTTAAAACTTGAGTGAACATTGCACCTTCACTACTGGTTGACATTTTCAGAATACGACGAGATTGAGAGATGAAGAAACTAAGAAGAAATTAAGAAGAAAAAACCTAAAAATGATGAAAATAAAGAGAGAAGAAGAAAATACGGATGTCATGTTGGTGGTCGTTGGCTCCATCAATATTCTCGTTCCGGCCGTGGAGCTTGATTTTTTTCTACATTTTTTCTTTCTATTTCTGGTAATGAAATTACATATGCTAGGGTCTACTACTTTGTTGTGTGGATAGTGAAGAAGTAAAGAAAAATGTGTGAAAAATATTATACGTAAGAGTATTTTTGCCAAATCAAGTGGGTAAGGAGTGATATCTAAACTTTAAACAAAACTAGGAAGTTCATTCTAAAGAAAATCAAGTGGGAACTGAACACAAAAAAGCAAAGTATTTTTGATACTTTATAATAAGTGGCCCATTTTTTATAGGCAAGAAATTGTAGGATAATAAAGTTTGTGCGACAAGATATTGATCTTAGGGTTGACACACGTTCAGTGAGTACAGGTTAAGCCTTTGATTAGAATTAAGATATTCAGTCAGCCCGTCAAGGTAACTCCCAATGTTTAGTCCCCAAAATGGAATCTAGAATGTTAATATTAATTTGCTCCAAGCGTAGGTTTAGGCTAATTAGTTAACAAGGCTGAGTTTGTAGTAATAGGTAATGCAAACACATATCATTAGTCCCCTAATTTTGAAAGGTAGAGGGAAGGGTTGCATGTGAAAAATCCACATTCTTGCACATTAGTAGGCATGGGTAAGCTAGGCCTTCACTTAAATAGGCCAGACCTATTATGTAAATGACGAGCTTGAGCCTAACCTATTATCTATGATAGGCTTTTTTCTAAGGTTAAGCCTAGCCTTTGTAATAAATTTTAAAGTCTTAGCCTGGTTTTAAAACTTACCTAAAAACCTATTTTCTATAAAGGTTTAATTAAGTCTAATGTCACATAAATATAAATTTTTAATATGCTTAAATTTGTAATAGACCTTGATAAGAAACAATCAAAATGATAAATAATAAATGCATAATTATAAAAGTTCAAATCAAAGTATAAAATATTATTATTTCAACAGAAAGCAATACTAAACAACATTCCATAAAGGACTAATTAAAGAAACTAAATAAAATTAACTATTTAATATTACATCACTACTTTTGTACTTTTATGTGAAGAAAAATTAATAGACCGGCCTGCTAGGCTTTGTGAGCTTTTATAAGAGTTTAAATCTAGGATCTTTAGTTAAAAAGCTATTTTTTAAGCCTTGATCTGATCTTATTAAATAAATTAGACCAAATTAGGCCATAAATAGGCTAGGCCATAGACTCTTGATAAGTAGCCTAGCTTATTCCCATCTCTATACATCAAGTTCTTTTTAAATGCAAGTAGTCTGTCTCATTATTGTTGCAACCCTTTCAGAGCCTTGACGAGTGTTGACCTTGGCTTGCTTAAGGCTTTTTAATTGTGACTGGCTTGTTTCTCTTTAGTTCTTCTCATCAGTATACATTTGTTAATTCCTCCATTTAAACTAAAAGGTAAAATTTGTGTCTCTCTCTCTCTCTCATTTTCTTATTTCGATGCACTCGTAGTGTAATAAGTGAGGAATTTCCAATCCTTTGTTCCCAACTCTGATAATTCATCTTCCCATGCCTAAGACCATGGCTGGTAGCAATGAATTGGCTGAAACTTCTATGAAGCGATTCTCAATTTGCCTCATTGATCTTCATCTTCCCATTCTTAGGACTAATGTTAGATATATTAGGCAATCCTTCTTTGTTCCTGATGATTTTGAAAATTTGATTCTGCTTAGTATGATTAGATGCATATGCCCTTTATTAATGCATTGGCTTATTATTTAACTACCATAGAGTCCATGCTAAGATTTCCTCTAACTATATAAATATGTGAGATTCTGTGAGATTTTGATGTTTATCCCCCACAAATTGTTGCCAAATTCCTTTTGGCATATTCTCGATTTTACTACGATAACAAGATACCAAAACTTGACTCATTTGTTTAAGAATTTTTGAGTGATTTACTCCATTTGCTTCACAACTTGCAGAAGTAAGGAAGAATTTTTTACTCACCGCTCGGGTGGGTTTTAAATTTTTAGATTTATCCCTATCTTCACTGGGTTGTTGGCTTGAGAAGTTTACATTCATTATCTCTCCCATGAACATGGTTTTCCTTTTAGGCACAGGCAATGTCGTAGCAAGCCTGAGCTTAACGTGGTGATTTATTTTTAGGATTTTGTTAGAAATAGGATTGCAATGAACTTGTATAACATTGAGAAGTTCCTTACTAAAACAATTGTTGCCATGGTTAATCTTACCTCTATTTCCCTAGTTGGCATCCCTCATTTAGGTGTATTTGTTCCAACTTCTATTTATCTTGATTTAAGTACTTACGCCTTTCTAATTTTTTAATTTTTGTAGATAAAGTTGCCATGGACTCTGTTGTTATGAAGAGGATGAAAAAAAAAAAAGAAGAATAGTTGTCTGCCAAGTCCAAAGTAGAGGCTCATCTATTTAGGTTTTCTTCTACTAAAGGTGCTGTTAAGCCTGAAAAGATAGTTTCTATTGGCCAGATGACTCCTATCTTCACTTGCCCTTCCACTCACAAAAGGAAATGCAAGCAAATGAGGATTCCCTTAAGGACACTTTAGCTGATACTGATTATATTTCAACCTATGAGCTATCTTGTGATACTGAACCTCCTAACAACAAAAATAAAGAGATTCCTTAGGAGATCCTCTCTAATGCTAAAATTTCTATTGGTACTCCAAAATTACTCTAATCATTCCTTCCTCAAGCTTTCCAGAAGGAAGTTCTTTTGCCTAATCTTTTCACGTTAGATGACGCATATGCCTACACTACACTAACGGTATATACATTTTTTTATTTTTTTTATTCTTATTGCTTTATAGAGATGTAACAGACTTTATTATTCGGGTTTTATATTTGTTCATCAACTGGTAATGTATTGCTCCCACTGGGAGAAATAGAAAGTGGAGAGTGCCTCTAAGGTACTTAAGCTGAGGTTTAACTTATCTGAACTATTAGAGAAAGCAAAAAGGTTCCAACTTAAATGCTCTATGTTGCAATATGAGCTTGTCCAATTGAAAAGGAATTTGAATAATTAGCTTTATCTTGCTAAGGAAGAGGCTATGAAAAGGTTTTTATGTCCTACTAAATTTGAGAGATAGAAGAAAGTGCATCACTTAGTGGATGCTAAGGGCTCCAAATCTTCCATTCATTTTAAAGAGGCTTTAGGAGATAAGATTGCAGATGCAATTCTTCAAGGATTCCAAAGATGACAAAATCAAATAAAACATGTAGAGGATTTGTGCTAGACTTTAATGTGAACTTGTTGGATCCTTGTAAAGCTTACAGTCCTTATGATGAAGAATTTGTGGCAGTAGGTCTCAATGACGCCAGCAATAATGATAAGTATACGGCCATTAATGCCAAGGGACAGTGGTGACAATTACGTTATTTGAAAGTTTTGCTATGGTCATGGTTTCTATTGACAGTAATGTGAAGAAGGTTTATGCTAAAATTGAATATTGCTTTGTTTTACCGTTTGCATAGTTAGAGCCTTCTTGGCCAAACCTCGATTAAAAAAGGCCACTTTTACCTATTAGAAGAAGTTGACATGCTTTCTTTTCCTTGATTTGATTCTTTTCTAGATTTTGCTTCAATTTAATGTACTTGTTGCCTTTGAGGGAAATGTACTTTTCCTTGCATGAATTATAATTGAGTGTGCCTTTCTTAGGTTTGCACTTATCTATAAGTAGTGTATCTTTTCCGAACCCACGTTAATTAATAAACAGCGTGTCTGTTTTACACTTGCGTTAGTCAATTAGCAGCATGCCATAACAAACTCATGTTAACCAATAAATAATATGTCATTTTCAGTATCACATCAATTAATAAGTAGCATTTCTTTTGTAGACTTATGTTCATCTGTTTCAAATTTACTCTTAAGTGCGATTTAATGCTTGGCCATGTAGACCATTTGTAAATTATTAGTCATGTAGAGATGGACTGCAAAGTTCTTTTTCACTCATTCTAATATGAAGGAAGTGAAATACAGTTAAATGAGAAATCATTACGTGAAGGATATTATGTATAAAGCTTGTGGTCACGACAAATCTATCCCCTATCGGCTTCCAAATTGATAAGATAGTGTTTGTGTAGTGTTGATCACTTGTTTGGCCTTTTCCAATTAAGGTTAAGTTTTCCCACCTGTTGAGAAACTTTAACTAAATCTCCAATTTAAACATTCCTCAGTTTGACCTTTTGATTATAAGCTCGCTCTTTATTATGCTTAAACCTCAAGGTGCTCAAATAAGGGCACTTATCTCTTTGATAAGGTCAAGATCCATCTAGCTTGTGCATTTACTTGAGGGTTATACTTGCTAACTATTAAAAGTTCAATGCTTACCTCCGTAAGAATGATAGTGTCAAACTAATATGTAAGATAGAAAGGGGTTTTCCTTTGGTTGCTGTTGGGGTTTCCTATATGCCCAAAGCATTCTAGGAAGTTTTTCAACCAACTATTTTTCTCAACCTCCATGCAGGCTTTTATATGCTACAACAAGGTTCTATTCATTACCTCTATTTGACTTGACCTTGTATGGAGTCACCTATAATAGATTAAAGGGGAAAGAACATTCATTCAATTTTAATATATAAGATTGAGGGGGAGATCCCACAATTTATGATTAAGTAGGCCCTGTTAATAGTTGTTACTTCACTAGCTACCACAAAAGTTGAAAGAAAATAAGACAACTCAAAAGTGATTAAAATGGAGGCTTAGGACCAAGGATTTTATATGGTTCTAGCTTCTTTTTTGAAAGAAAATTCATAATGGATATGCATGGAGCAAGTCTAGTGGGTTGACTTGTGGATGCCCAACAGATGTGAATTTTGTGATATAGATAGCTCTTTGCAGCAATCATGGATCGTTTTGCCTTAAAATTATGTCATGTTATCTAATATTCAAATCCTTGGGATCCCAAAATGGCAAACTATGTTTTTCCAAATGAATTCGTGACTTCACTTTCTATGATCTTTGCTATTACTTTAGCCTTGATCTATTTTGTAAAATATTCAACTATGATGATGAAAAGTTTTTGACCTTAAGCGATGGAAAGGATCTAAGGAGTCAATCCTCTATTAAGTAACAAGGTTAGGCTATTAGGATTAACATCATTGAGACTGAAGGCTAATGCAAAATATAAGAATGCATCTAGCATTCCTTGCACCTTCTAGAAAAGTCCGCAATGTCCCCGACTAAGGTTAGCTAAAAGAATCCTTGTCTTAGTATTTTTTGAGCTAATGTTCCACCTAAATGATTTTTGTAATTATCCCCACATATTTATCTTATCACATAATCAATCATTAAAAGTTAGGCATCTTAACATTGGCCTTGTAAAAGATCTTTTGTACAACTCTTCCTCAATTACTTTCTCTCTAGAGATACTTCAATTGGGTCGCAATGAAGTTCTCCACTTGCTAAGTATTTGATGATTTTATCTTTCTAGCTAGGCCTAATTTTTGCTGTTGATATCTCATTTTTCAAAGGATCAAATTGATCTACCTTAATGTTAATAGTTGCCTTTGGAGTGATCCTAAGAGTGACCTTTTTTGTTATGTTTCCACCTATATAACCAGTAAGGCATCAACAAGTTCATTTTCAATCTTTGGTACATGGCATAGTTAAATTGATGGAAATTTTTTAATGAGGTCTTTGAACACCACAAAATATTTAGGCATTTTGCTTCCTATGAGGTCTCTTCAAATTGATTTGCCATCAGCTGATAGTTATATGAGCTATAATTTTTTAGATTTCATGTCAAAGGCTATTCAAAATCATATTTAGCTTTGTTGTTTTTAATATTAAATTCTTGCTTCACAGCAACCTCAATCTCTTCGTTGTGGGACCCTATAAATATATGTCTACACTTTCTTGGGATGCTATCAAGGAGCCATCTATGTGCAACATTTGAGCTCCCTATGCAATCTCCTACTATAGGGTCATTTCTACTAAGAAATCTACCAAAGCCAGAGCCTGGATTGCTAATAGCAATAGATAATAGATGGCAAGCTTGACAGACCACTTAACCATTCTACTCGAGACATCAAGCTTTGCCAATGTTTGCTTCAAGGAATCTGTTAACCCCTTGATGATTTGCATTATATTGATTATGATAAAATTACATTCCAAAATTATGTGCTGAAAGTATGCAATTAAACTGTGAATATCTTTCCATATTATCTACTGGAATCTATCTATGTGCTAGAATTTTCTTTTCATAATTAAAAGATCTCTTAAAGATTCTAGCCTGATTTACATCTTTATGATTTAGGAAAGAAATCACTTTTGCCATACTTACTGATATATCCGCAATTTATGGTACTAATGCATGTTTACCATAGTATGTTGTTCCTTATTTAACTCTAACAGACACTTACCTAATTAAGGATTTATAATCGTTGGACATGAGCTTATATATGAGAAAATATACAGCAACAAAAGAGTGAATTGCTAAGTTGGGAAAAGAATCTGTAGAGTATTTAAAGGAGTTATGTGATCTCTCGGTCACATTGTGCTTAAGTATTTGCTAATTCCTTGCTCTACTTAGGGGACTTTGTGTTGAAGAAGGTCAAAGGGAGCTTACCTTTAATGGACCTTAGGGAGATGAAGACAAGACATTTTGTGTTTTGAAGGACCTAGTGGTGAAGAGGGACAAGAGTCGTACCTACTTTCAAGGGAACTCGTGAAGAGAACAAATTGGGTGCTTGGTTGTTTTAATGACCTCTAGGTGAAGAAACCAGTAGAGAGATGCTACCTAGAATCTTCTATAGTATTCTGGGTTTAGGTTTGAAGGAAAGTCTACAGCTTGTTGTACATAGTGGCAGCAACTTATGCATCAATCCATAGAGGTAATACAAGTGAAATAAGCAGAAGTTTCCCTGGGCTTGTTCATAACGCAACTGGTTTCACAGTACTTTAGAATCTATTTTATCCTATTTGGGATTCCAATTTAGCTTTTTGTGAAGAGCTGTTTTCACCTAACTAGGGTGTTTATGATCGTTAACTTTCTTTCTGTCAAATTACTATACTTATCTGTAACACATTTTATATCTTAATTGATTTGACTGGTTCAAAATCCTAAGTGAAAACTTAGGTAGAGAAGTAAACTTGCTGAACCTCTATAAATTCCAATGTCCATTTATTTCTATTTTTTATTGCTTTGTTTAACACTAGTCTGATTAGTTGTTTAACTAATATTTACAAATTCCAGTTAGTAACTAAAAATGTTTCATATAAAAGACTTGAAGTTTTTTGAAATGCCAAAAACTCTTTTAGTGATAACTTTCCACTATATTAAAATCCCTAAGGCCATATTCATCCCTCATCTTAGGCTCATAATCACTCGCAATTGGCATCAAAGCATTGGTTCTCTATATTGTGGTGTAACTACTAAAGTAAAAGATCCTATGGCCACTAACGCTTTTGATGTTTTTGTAGAAAGGTAATTGCACAACCGGCCTCTATTGTTTGACAGTTCCAATTATGCCATGTGGAAAAATCGGATGCAAGAATATATAATTGCCCTGAATTTTGATTTATTGAATATGTTTAGTGAAGGCTCGACAATTCTAATGAAATTAGTTGATGGATAGATGATTCCAAAAGAACGATGAGAATTTACTAGTGATGATAAAAAAGTCATCTCATTAAATGTGAGGGCCAAAAATATTCTATTGTGCACTCTTACCAAAGAGGAATACAATTGAGTCAGTACGTGTACTGCAACAAAGCAAATATGGGAAATATTGCAAGCAACCCACAATAGTACTAGTCAGGTTTGATAAGACAGGATTGCTTTTCTCATTTACAAGTACGAAATGTTTCAAATGAAACCTAATGATAAGATGTATGCATGTTTTATGAACATTATAAATCTTATGTTCAAACTCAAAAGAACTATAAATAAGGATGAGCAAGTCCGGATGATTCTTAGATCATTTCCTAAGGAATGGATGCCAAAAGTTACTGCTATTCAGGAAGCTCATGATCTTAGTAGAATGAATATGGGTAAACTAATTGGATCTCTCACATCCCAAGAGATGACGCTACTAAATAAAGATGAAGGTTCAAAAACAAAAACTAAAAAGAATAAAGTTTGGAAGCTAGTAGAACGACCATCAGATCACCTAGTCGTTGGTACCAAGTGGGTGTTTAGAGATAAGCTTGATGAAATCAGTAAAGTTACTGGAAATAAAGCTAAATTGGTAGAAAAAGGCTATAGTTAGTAAAACAGCATCGACTATGATGAAACATTTGCTCTAGTTAGCAGGTTGGAGTTAATTAGAATGCTTTTTGCCTTTGCACCTCCTAAAAAATTTATGCTCTGGCAAATGGACATATTAAAAAGTGCTTTTTAAATGAATACATAAAAGAATAAGTTTATGTTGAGCGACCCCCTGGTTTCGAAAATCAAAATTTTTCTCATAATGTTTTTTAACTAACAAAGGCCTTATATGGACCAAAAGAAGCCCCTATGGCTTGGTATAATCAATTGAGTAATTTTCTCGTAAACAATGAATTTTTTATTAGAATCTTAGATACCACATGTTTTACTAAGCACCAAGAAAATGGTTATCTTATTATTCAAATTTATATTGATGACAACATTTTTAGTGCTACTAATGATCTACTTTGTCAAAAGTTTACCGAGGAAATGAAATAGGAATTTGGGATGAGTTTAACGAGAGAGCTCAACTTCTTCTTTGGAACTTCAAGTAAAGTAAACTCAGAAATGGACATTTCACAATGAGTGAATGCAACCTTGTAACCACTCCCATGAATACATATACTAGATTGGAACTTGATGAGGATGGTAAGAGTGTAGACGAAAAGGTCTACAGAGGTATGATTAGTAGTTTACTTTATTTAAATGCAAACCATTTAGGTATTATGTTCTCAACATGCTTATGTGCAAGATTCCAGTTTGACCTAAAGGAATCCAATTTGAATGTTGTTAAAAGAATATTGAGATATCTCTAGGGAACATCTAACTATAGCTTATGGTATCTACATTCTAAATCTTTTAATTTAGGCTATTCTGATACGGATTATGCTAATTATAAGATAGACAAGAAAAGTACTAGTAGTGATTGTCAACTGCTAGAAAATTGTTTGATTTCATGTGTAGTAAAAAACAAAGTGTAGTTGCATTATCCACAACGAAGGCAGTATGCATGGCCTTGAGCAATTGCTACACCCAAGTATTATGGATGAAGCATATTTACACGATTTTGGTACTAATATGTCTTGTGTGCCTATTTTATGTGATTGTTTGAGTGCTATTAGTATTTCTAAAAATCTAGTGTTGCACTCACACACAAAACACATTGAAATTAAACATCACATCTTGCATGATCATTTGAATAAATGTGATATTTCAATTGAATTTGTTTCTACAAAAAATCAGCTTGTAGATATTTTTACCAAGGCTTGGAAGAAAAGAAATTTGTTTAAATTAGAGAAAAATTAGGAATTAAATCAAAATGTGATTTTCTCAAGATTTGTTAATTTATTTAAATATGGTATTTTGTGTGTACTTAAAATAAGTGCATCTCTTCCATTCTCAATATCCATTTTGCATGCCTCAAATTGGCCATTCAATTCATGATCTTTTCTACTTTCCAAAAACCCATTTTTTGAAAAATCTTTTACACTTGCCATTTTTTCTTCCTATTCATTGTAAGAAAAACCCTCCTTTGTTTCTTGTTCTAAGAACTTTTGTTTCTCTCTTCTCTTCCTAAGCAAAAAATCAGCATGCCTAAGCATTCTACCAAATCATATCTAGAGCTTCCTCTTCCAAGAAAAAATGCTCATCATCTCCTTCTAAATCCTTTCCTATTTAGATCTTCGGAGCTCCAATGTTGTTAAAATGGTATAATGATTCCATTGCTAATGAGGGTCAGTCCTCCTCTTCTAAAAAATTGATTTATCTTGGTAGTGAAGAACTAAATGATAATGATATCCCTACAGATAGTTCTAAAAAACCAACTGGTTCTAAAGAATATGTTTCTAGCCCTAATTCTCTTATTCTAGTTAGTCTTGAAGATGTTAAGGATTAAAATTTCGGTGAGTCTTCATCTTTCTTAAAATTCCACTCCGTTGAAGCACAAAAAAGTTTTAATGAAAAATTTTTTACACACAATTTAAATTGAGGTAGGGCTATCAAATTTCATTTATTGCCAAAATCATATGCTATTGATTGGGTTTGTGGTTTGAAATGGGATAACTTAATGAAAATTGATGAACAATCATATCCTTACTTGGTTAAGTTGTTCTACTCAAATTTCACCTTTATTGAATCTAAATCTAATTCCTCTGTGGAATCTCATGTTTTTGATAAAAAGATTGAGCTATCTCCCTCCAAGTTGAACCTTTTACTCGATCTTCCAAATGATGGTACAAAATTCTTTAACTTTGGTAATATGGTTGGATTTGATATTTCCTATGGTGAAATTTGTCAACTCTTTTGGGAAGGAAAGCAATACTCTTTTTTCTATTGGTTCTGGTTTGAATAAAATGAAAATTGAACATACTCTTCTTCATAAGTTGCTCTATTGTTCTATTTTTTCCACTTTAGTTTCAAGTGGTGGTCGTACCACTGATTTAAATTCCATGAACCTCTACCTTATGGCTGAAGCTATTAAGCAAGAATTGATTAACCTTAGCTTTATCATTTTGAAATATATGGTTTACTCTTTCACCCATCAAGCCAAAAGCCTTCCTTATTCCATGCTTCTCACACATATCTTTAAGAGTGAGGGAGTGTCTTTGCCTGATACTTGGATTGAGGTGGAGCATGCATAAAATATTGGACCTTCCTAGTCTTAGAAAAATGAAAGTTTGGAGTGTAGACAATGATGGCTAGTTCTAAGGTATTGGAAAGGTTCCTGGTAGCATCACTCTGCGCCCCCTAAAACCTAAAAAAAAATAATTATTATTAGTTTTGAAATTGAAGATACCAGTCCCACTAGTACTACTCATATTAGAAAATCCAAAAGGGCTTAGGGCTAATCTAATAAGAGACTAAAAGCTAAGGTGGATGATCCTGTAAGGTCATTGAGACTTTTACTGGGTATTTGGAAACTCTTGTTGATTCCATTGATTATAAGCTAGAGCATCTTCTTGGCAAATCCAATCGAAACCTTTTGAGCATTACTCAGCTGAAAGAGAAAGTTAAAGCTTATCTAAATGCTTCTTAGGCCCCTTTTGATGATGAAAGAGGACAAGATTTGAAAATTTTAAAAATTTGAGACTTTTATCCATCTGCTGGAACTTATTTCTATTACTAGGCTTATTTTAAATTTCTATCTGCTTGGATGATAAACAATTTTTATAGGCTTATAAACTCTTAAATATTTAGATATTTTTTTATTAAGCCTATTATATGAATGAATGATTTTTGTTATATGGTATCTATTGGTATTTGTTGTTTCTCTGGTTTCTTGAGCACATAAAAGATGAGCACAAATTGCTCTTTGATTCTTAAATTGCAATCAAACAAGGGAAGCGTAAGCTAGTGAAACCAAGCACATGAACATGGGGGCTCAAGTGATATCCTTCTTCTCTATTCAAATTTTATCATCATAAAAAATGGGGATATTGTTAAACCCTTAATGATTTACATTTTTTTGATTATGATAAAGTTACATCCCTAAAATTATGTGCTAAAAGCATGCAATTAAACTGTGAATATTTTTTAATAATATCTACTAGAATCTGTCTATGTTTTGAAATTTACTTTCCATAATTAAAAAATCTCTTGAAGATTCTTATCTAATTCACATCTTTATGGTTTAGGTAAGAAATCACTCTTGCTGTGCTTATTGATATATTCACAATTTATAGTATGAATACATGTTTAACATAATATGTTGTTTCCTTATTTGACTCCAATGGACACTTAACTAATTAAGGATTTATAACTATTAGGCATGAGCTTATATATGAGAAAATATGCAACAATAAAAAGAGTGAACCACTAGGTCAGGAAAAGAACCTTTAGAGTATTTTAAGTAGTTGTGTGATACTCTCATCTACATTGGGCTTAACTGTTTCCTAATTCCTTCATCTATTTGTGTTTTTTGGGGACCTTGTGGTAAAATAGTTTAAGGGAGCTTGCTTTTAATGGACCTTGGAGAGGTGATGACAAAACGGTTTGTGTCTTGAAAGACCTAGTAATGAAAGGGAAGAGAGTGAGTGGTATTGCTCTTGAGGGATCCCATGAAAAGAACTAACTAGATGCTTGGTTGCTCTAAGGACTTCTAGATAAAGAAACCAGTAGAGCGGTACTATCTAAAATCATCCATAGTTTCTAGGTTTTGGTCTAGAAGGAGAGTCTGAAGCTTGCCCTATGTAGTGGTAGCAACTTGTGCATTAGTCTATAGGGGTTGTGCAAGTGAAACTAGCAGAAGTTCCCCTGGGTGTATTCATAACGTAGTTGGTTCCATAGCACTCTAGAATTTGCTTTATCCCATCTAGGATTCCAGTTTAGCTTTTTGTGAAGAGCTAGTTTTCACCCTACTAGGGTGTTTCAGATCTTTAACTTTCTTTTTGTCAAATTATTGTACTTATCTATAAAACATTCTTATATCTTAACTGATTTGATAGATTCAAATTTCTAAGTGAAGCTTAGGTAGAGGAGTATGGTTACTGAACCTTTATAAATTTTAGTGTTCATTTACTTCTATTTTTTATTGCTTTATTTAGCACTAGTTTGATTAGTTGTTTAACTAAAATTTATAAATTCCAGTCAATAACAAAAATTATTTTCTACAAAAGACTTGAAACCTTTTGAAAGTTCAAAATCTCTTTTGAGTGATAACTTTCTATTGCATTAAAATCCCTTAGGCGTAATTCAACCCCATCTTAAGCTTATAATCACTCATAGAATCATTGTTCATGACGATCAAATAGGACTAGAAGTATGGTCTTAGTTTCCTAGTTGTTGTGACTAAGGCCAAAGCTAAACTTTTTGATTTAGACATAATTCTTCTCAACCCTTTGTAGCATCCTACAGATATAGTAGATGGGTTTTTTTCTCTTTCTTATCCATTCTTATCAAAGCAAAACCACTTTCGTAGATATAACCAAGTATAAGGACTTACCATCAAAAAGTTTTGCTAATAAAAGAGGGGATGTCAAATACTTTTGTAGTGCCTCAAAGGCCTTATCAATATGCTTGAATTTGTTAATGTTTCTTGAGACCTTGAAGAATGGTAAACCTTTTGTCAGTGATCATGAAATAAATTTGCTTAGCAATGCAATTTTCCATGTTAACATTTGGACTTCTTTGATGCTTCTAGGTAGTGTTGTGTTGAGGATCACAGAAAAGATTTGCTTCAATCCTCTATTTTGCCAGTAAAAACTCTAACTTTCTACTTCGCACCACTATGGTGCATTTGCTAAGCTTCAACTTTATCCTAATTTTCTCAAAATTTGGAAGGTCATACTAAGATGTTTAACATGATCCTCTTCTTTAGTACTCCTCACAAGAATACTATCTACATAGACTTCCATAGTTTTTTTTATTTGGTCTTTGAAAAATCTTATTGACCAATCTTTCGTATGTGGTATTGCATTTTCTAAACCAAAAGGCACAATATTTATAATAATAATTTCCATTTTTAGTTATAAATAATGTTTTGTATGATCTTCTTTTGCCATAATGATTTAACGATACCATTGGAAGGCATTCATCATACTTAAGAGGGCACATCTAGAGGTAGAATCAATCAATCTATCAATCTTAGGTAGAAGATATGGATCTTTAGGACAGGTCTTGTTAAGATTAATGAAATAAGTACACATTCTCCAGTTGTTCATGGGTTTTGGCATAATAACTACATCTAACAACTAGTCAGTGATTAGATCTCTATAACATGTATAGTTTTTGTGACAATGACTTCATCCGACAACTAATCAATGAATTAGATCTCTATAATGATCCGATTTTAAGCAATTTTTTAACCTTTTGCTTAATGATCTTATTTCTTTCTAACCCAAAATTTCTCTTTTTTTTTGCCTTATAGGTTTAGCATCATAGTCCATGTTTAGGTGATAGACTGTGATAGTTGGATCAATTCTCATAACTCTAGAAAATGTTGATGACATTTAGCTTAACATGTCAGGACATTTGTGAACTTATCCTTGTTGTCATGTTTGGTATGCCTAGAATGAGTTTAATGGTTTTATATTTGGTTGCCTCGATCTTAGCACTAATATGCATGACATGTGACACATTGAATCTCGTTGATGGGGTATTATGGGTTTTGTTGATTGGATGTTTAATTTTGTTCTCCACAAAATATCAAGGAAGATGATATCAAGTAACACCCATTATCTAATAGGACCTTATGAATAACAAAGTTTGCTACTTTGATGGTGATGACCATTTGGCCATTTTGAAGGAAAATATCCCCCATAAAGTCCTTATCATTGAAATTGATGCTCTCCATTTTTTGGTTCAGTGTTGAAATGATATATACCTCAGTGTCTTTGCCTACTAATCCTTTTATGATCATGTTTATTACACCTTGGGGGAGCGTATTCTCCCCAAATTGCTTAAATTAATTATCATGATTTGGTATATGCTTGAATTTGTCTATTCTTTCAAAGCGGTCTCATTCCTAGATCTAGATCTCTCTTGATAGTGGGTTTGATATTTCTTATCCTTATTTTGATCTTTTCTAAAAATGTTTGTTAAATATCCCTATCTTATAAGATGTTATATTTCATCTTTTAGCTGGAAATGATCTCTATATCCTTGCCATAATCTTTGCGAAACTTGCAGTATTTATTGGAATATTTCTTTCTAGGGGTTGATTTTTTACTTTTTGTTCTATTTTTCTATTTTTATTATGTTCATTTCTTCCTCATGCATGTACATTTTTGGCATGGCCATTAAGTTTTCAACATCATACGGTGGTTCTCTAGCTAGAGTTGATACAAATGGTCTTTGCTTAAGCTTTTGAATAGAGATACTTATCATTTTGTCAACCTTGCAGTTAGGGATATTTAAAACGTCATTGTTAAACTGATTTATGAAGGTTCTAAGTGACTTTTCCTTATGTTACCTAATGCTAAACAAATAGAGAGGTAAATGGAACATAAAATTTCAACATAATTGATCATAAAAGATCACTACTCCAGTAGACAGGGCTGTAAACCATTCCTAGGCTCATATTGTCAAGGTTATGATGAAGATTCAATTTTTGATAGCATTAGCTGACCATGTACCTATATAATTCTTAACTACTATTAGATTTTCTTAGATCGCCATCATCATTATACTTTTGGGAGGTTAGGAATTTTGAACCTACAAGGGAGAGTTTCGACAAAGATTTCTATTCGCTTATATAAAGTAGACTCTCCAGCAATTGCTTCTCTAACTTGCGTTGAGCTTCGTTATACAGTTACTTAGTTTTCCCATCTCAATTTTTTCATTCCTCTAATTGAATGAATCCTAGGTGCATTCCAATTTTTGAATACATAGGATTGAGTACTTTAATCTCATAGCATGATATGCTGCTTAATCAAAATGCTCCTATTGCATATCACACCAGCCATCTCAAAGTATGGTGTGATTCTCAGGGGGTGGATTGGTACATATTTTGAAAGGAATAAGTGTCATGGAAAGACAAGTATCTATGACACTGGTGACTGGAATGCTAGGGTGCTTTAGGGATTGAGGGAATAACGAATGAGGTAAGAGAAACCCTAGCTGTGTGCTCTTCTAGTGGCATTTTCCCTCATTCTATTACTGCACTTGTGTTAGCATGATAAACCCTTCACACACACATAAATTGAGTGAAGATTATCTTGATGCAAGTGAAGATATATAGATAAAGCTTGGACATATTGTTGCAGTTGTATCTTTTCATGGAGTCTCCTCTATAAGATCTAGACTACAACTAGTAGATAGTTTTGCTTAGATAGTGCCAAATAATGAGGGCTTAAATGACCTCAATTAGAATTTGAATGGGAAAGATCAAATCTAGCAAAGAAAATTTTTTCCCAAGATATTACCAAGTCCTAAGCAAAACTTCAAAATATAAAGTCGTTAAAGGTGTTGGGAAAGATCCTAACAAAACCTGCTAACTCTCAAGTTAGCGAAGTAGGTGTAAGAGGAGCTTGTTGGGAATTAAAAGATTAAGTGTATAAAATATAAAAAGTGTACCTAAAAAGAGGCAAACGAAGTGCTATTTATAAATGAGGATTCTCAAGATTACAAGGTATGCATAATCCAAACTGTTGATTAAGATGCTAATTTATAGGAGATTGTGTGCTCGTTGAGTATGGGCTAGGCCTTTGATTACAATCCATGTGAAAGTTTAATAATTTTGACTACGAATGTAAAGTATGCCCTTTGTACAATCCATGTGAAAGTTGGACATATTTTTTCTATTGATAATTTGCCTCTATTAGTTATGCAGACTATCATAAGGTAGTGTCAACCATATGGCATCCCAGCTTTCCATTAGTGGCCTCATCAATGAAACTATGAGTACTCCCTATTTCCTTCAACAATTTAAGTTCTTATTTGTTAAACCACCTCTGCAGCTTCATAATGTCCCCAAAGTACTCCACTCCATATCAATGAATGAAAGTTACTCATCTTCGTTGATCACCATAGCCCTCCCTTTTTTTTTCTTATTTTATGCCACTTCTAATGAGTAGCTTTATCTCTTCCTCCTTAGTCATTATCATGTAAAGCTGCCTTTGTTTACATCTATGACCATGAGTGAATTTCTCATCACATTTATAATAAAACCTTATATCCCTTGTGGCCTCATTTCATCTACAACAAGGAGTCTCTTAGATATCTACTTAGTAAGTTCACTAGTGCTTATCTTTACTATTTGATTTTAGTAAAATTGGAATTAGTGGTAATTGCTAAATTGACTAATAATAACAAATAAACCCTAAAACTAATTAACTAAGTAAATAAGTCATGGAGCCCAAAAGATAAGCCAAACCTATAAAGAGGGTAAAAAACCCTAATGGACTTAAGCCTATCAAGGCTAAAATTAATAAATTTCAAGTCTCTTGGAGAAATAGGACACAAGAAATTATTTGCAAAATTTGTTAGAGCAGAAGGACTCTTGAGAAGAGCAGATCTCTCTACACGCATTCCTTAAAAGACAAACCGACACTTTACTACTTTTTAGAAAAGCCCTTGCTTCACTTCCAACTAATATCATTTTGTGGCTGTCTGTGAGAAACCTAAAGAAAGTAGAAAGAACATTGAGAATGTAGAAGAGATCTATGATGAGAGCCACCAACACTCATGCGACCTCTCAATATGAAAGAGGAAGTGATGATCGACAAGACCCTTATTCACCATAATCAATGAAAGAGGATACAGGTACAAGAAACCTCTCGCACACATTAAAGCTTAAAACATGAAGAAAAAAGTCCAGGAATAGGAAATTGGAAAACAAGAAAAGCCCAAGAACATGGAGATTCACAATGGAGATCTTTGAAAAATTACTAGAATTAGAGCCCTCAAAGACCCAGACTTCAAAGATGAGGCAAATGAGCTGCAACAAGTAAAGTATGAATGATCACCCCAATAAAATAGCTAGCTCATATGGCACTAGTACCCAACTGTAATAGAGAGTGGATGAGATATGTTGATCCCATCAATGCCTGCCTAAGGAACCTGTTCTCACTCTCCTATACCAATGCTTCAATCCAACCTAGAGTACTATCATGATCGAAGCTGAAATCAGCTTTCAATACACAACCTGCACCAAAGGAGAATCACGCATAGCAATCAAATTTTTCTAGAGATCCCATCATACATATGACCTAGGAAACATCAAGGATCATATTATAAAGCACCATTCAAGATATAACAAAATGAATAGCTCAATACATCAAGAAACATCATCCTCAAGAGTTGCATTTGTCTCCATATAAGAACTAAAGGGCTTCATCCTCCCTAGAGAAATTGGGAATGAAGAGCTAATCTAGGATACAACACTACTCCTATTTTCTCACTTCACCAAGGAGACAATAGCTTCTTACTTAGAGTAGACTCTATTGAGCATGTGCCTATATATGTTGGAATTTGAATACCTTCCTTGGTGTTGTGACCATCTGAAGGCACATGAAGTTAATATTGTCCTTTAGCTATTATTCCCCAAAGCTATATCCATCTTCACTAATGACACTTCCCTATGAAACAAGAGTAACTCAACTACCAAAGTCCAGTAGAACAATAGAGCTGCAACAACACTTGACAAATTCTTAACAAGAGTAGAGCCCATGTCTCTCGAGCTAAGGAGCTCTTCATACATGACAAAAGTAATAATAACTATAGGAAGCATATATACAATTAGAGAAATAGCTCTGGTCATGCACTTTCCATACATACACCTAACATCATGTCCTAGATGAAAATGTTAACCATAGCACCAATGTACAATCTCATTTGATAAATGCCATAAAATATCCTTGTTGACCACAAAAAGCTGAAATAGACAAATGGTGCCGTTATAACTGTGCCAATGGATAGTACAAATGAATGCTATCAATTGAAGGACAAAATTGAGAAGATAATTAAAAGAGGATACGTTAAGAAGTATATAGCTCAAGAGGGGTCAGGCAACTCAAGAAGCATTAATATCACTACCACTTTAGCGAACCCTCATAGTAGGGGTTTTCTCGATAATGTTTGGAGGACCAACTAGACAAGGCTAAGGCAAATGAGTGCTGCTAAATGTTAGCTTTGGAAAACATGTGCACCTTTTGGTGAGAACTAAATATGTTGTTGACAAACACCTCATGATTATAAATAGCTTATTTTGATTTCTTTTTTTCCTTAATGTCTATCATTAGCATTTATTCTTTTGAACTCAAATAAAGCCTACTTACTTAGGGACAACACTAAATTTTTGTTGATTTTTTATTAATGAATACAAATTTTCTTATACTTAATATTATTGCGCCTCTTACATAACATTGAACTTTGTACTATTTATAAGAAGTATTTGGAAGCTTTTAAACTAAACCTACTATAAAGCTTTTCAAAGAGTGCAAAGAGTACATGGTGAATCCTATTATAAAGGCCTCCTAAAGGTACATAGTAGCTGATGTAATCATACTACTAGTCCTTAAAGAGGTATGTGGTAGTCATCCTCTAAAAAAGCTCATTATCACCTCCCCTCAAAAGTATGTAGTACTCCATAGAAAAGCCAACTATTGGGTCTCTTTGGAAATACATGACACCAGTTAAAAAAGCTTACTATTGGCTTCTTCGGATAGCATATGTCACCATCTAAAAAAGCCTACTATCGACTTCTTTCAGGAATACATGGCAATTGCTCTAGAGATACTTTCATTCAGAAATATTTTGGATGACTCCTATATCATTAAGTAAAGAAAGCCCACCTTGAATCCTCATGAAGATGAGGGTGGCAAATTC
The DNA here is from genome assembly GCA_014898725.1 of Jacaranda copaia. NCBI lineage: Eukaryota > Viridiplantae > Streptophyta > Magnoliopsida > Lamiales > Bignoniaceae > Jacaranda > Jacaranda copaia. Next base: position 263,325 of record JACGDI010002611.1, on the reverse strand, counting down.
TCAACACTTATCAAATATTCAAGGAAAATCTCAAAGTCGGCAACTGCGCATGTCCTCACATAGTTATTATGAAGCCTTTTAAAAAACCCATAAGTATTCTTATATTTAGCTCGACACTTAGTTTACGCTCAACTTAAGCTCAGAATTAACATGCCTTCATCTGAGGACTTCACTTTACACAAAGCTGACCAACATAAATGCTAAAGATGGCTCCATGCCACCCTAAGATAGCTTCATCACATGTGACATTCATAGTTACTTCAACTTCATGAACATGCTAAAGTACCCATGATACTTTGTCACCTAGCAGGCACCACAACTTGAGGCGCTTGATATCTGTACCCCATACTGGCACCCATGCTTGGCACCTCGTGTAGGCGCTTGAGTCTAACACCTCATGAGGGCATTCATGATATATCTTTTTCTAATGCTTTTGATTGTATCTTTATATCTCTCATCCTTAAATTCTCGAAGCACAAGTATGCAAAGTCAGTAAGTCATACAACTAATTATGTGTTTGCATGAACACATAATAAATGAAAGTAAAGAAATTTTATTGAAACCAAATGAAAGAAACATAAAGGTATCGGGCTAATACTTGACCTCTCAAAGAAAAAATCAATTCAAAAAGAAAAATGCTAAAGAGCATTTCTAGACATGAATTCTACTCACTGTTGATATCCTAAACTAAGTATCTTCACTCTTGCGAGCTATTTCTGTTTGGTCCTTCATTACAATCCCTCTCCCAACTTTAGGACCTTTCTCAAGTTCTCTAGTAGTGATGTTAACTGGAATGGTGGGATCCAACATTAAGGGTCCTCTTCAGGGTTTCATCTTTTCTTACTCAAACAGTAAGGACAACTTTGAATAATATATATATAGATCACTATCACCTATGGTTTAACCATCTCAAAAAACTTGTTGGAACTGTTGAATTCTTTTATAACTCCCTTGTAAGTAGTATTTATAAAGGTCTTCCCAACATCAAATTTCATGAACTTTTCCATGCTCTTCATTTCTTTCACATGTCTTATCTTTAAGCACTTGTGCTCTTTTAATAGTTAGGCCAACTCCTCATCCCTCTAGCTACACTACTTAACTACCTCATAGTTTCTCCCTTAAGGTATATCACCACAGATAAGGCTATTTTTGCTCGATGAGATATCTGTTCAATAAAGTTCTATCCATACACTAAAAAAATGTAAACATGTGATAGTAAGAAATCACTATGAAGAAATGAAAAATGGAAATAATGACAAAAGAAAAATCAAAGGAATGAAGCAAGCTCATAACTAGAAGTGTCAAAACAAACCTAGTCGACCGGCTCGGACTAGCCCAACCTACAAAAAAGGTGGACTAGATTAGCCCCTTTAAGCCTTTAATATGGGTCGATTGGGCCAACCCATATAAAATGGTAGCCCAGGATTGGCTTTGGCCATGGTGGCAGCCCATATATTTAATATATTTACATTATAATTTTTAAAAATATAGGGGAAAATAAGGTGGATTGTGGACGGGCAAACCTTGCCTATCCAAGTCCAACTCCCAATGACTACTAAAGAAGTTGTTGGGAATGGTCCCCCAGTCCAAGAGCGATTTAGATAATTTGAGTGAAACGTTAGTCCATCACTAGGGATGTTTAGATATTTAGATAGTACGAAGTTGTTTATTTATTTTTACAAAGCTATTTATTTTCTTTTTCTTGTTAATATGTAATTTTATTTAGATGTTTGGTCATATCCATCTCAATATAATTATTTTTTTTAAATTAATGAACGGGTAAGAGGTCCATGCCAAACCCCTTACCACCTTGTTCGATGGTGTTTTTGCAAAAATATAATTGATACAAAGAATGATATAGGTATAAAATTTTTAAGTTTTTAGAAAAATTTAAGTGTCCCAAAAATATTAAGAATTACATAAATATAAATTTTTAAATCGTTTGAAAAAAATATAATTGTTGAAACAAATACTAAGAATCACATAAATATAAAAAATTTAGATTTTTGAAACATAATTTAATATATTTAAAAAAAATTGGCCCAGCTTAGCCTACTTGAGCTAGCCATATAGAAATTGGGCTGCCTTTTTTAGAATCCGACTCATGGCAACCCAGCCCGCCAAAAGCCCTCACGCTAGCCTACCTAAGATTGTATCTATCATGAGCCAGCATTAAGGTGGGCCAAGCAACCCACTTGACATCTTTACTCATACCTAGGCAAAATTGCCAGCAACTATCTCAATTAATTAGAAAGATGAGAACTCCCACTTCTCTTGATCATACCTGTACACCACACCCCCTATGCAATCAACATTAAAATCAGTCTTATCAACATTCCAGTGGGAGTCCATCCTACAACTTTGCTACAAACCATAATGAAAGAGTCTTTTGCCTTTGTTAGCATAAAAAGGGCAAGTAGACTAGAGGCAAGTAGTGGATCCACGAGCATGCTTCATAGTAGGACCAAAAGGCAATGCCTTGATGTCCTTGTTTGCAACAAAAACTCCTATCATTAGAGTCTGTGGGGCATGCATCTCTCTTGGTGCCCAACGTGGGGCACTAAGGTGTGCCTACTCGATGCGTCTTTATACAATGCCGCTCTATAATATGTCTTTCAAGCGTCTTTCCTTCTGCTCTTCAAGCGCAAATCTTAGTGCTTTTAATATTCTTTTCTTCCAATAAATGGAGGAAAAACCAAGTAAAAATGCAATTAATGTGCGGGAACATGTAAAAATATGTATATAAATACAAGTAAAAGCCATAAGTTATAAAATAAAATATCTTAAGGAAACATGTAAGTAATGTCAAAAAGGAATCAAACAACCCCACTTCAACAAAATTTTCATGAAGCTCATAATGAACTTGATTAGAACAAATCAAAGAAGAAGAACTCTCTATTCTAAACATCCCAACCCTCATTTCAAACAAAGAAAACTCTATCCTTCCACGAATCTCTAGATGAAGGTAACCTACATATAAACTTACTATTTTGTTTAGCTTAGGGAAGAAATAGAATAAAGGTTCATTCAACATTTTGCACACCCTAAATAAAGTTTGCTAACTATCTAAAGATATTAGTAAGCCTAACTTACTCTTTAGGATGTAAAGAAATTAAGCACAAATTGTCTTCAACATATGCCATAACTTCACATTATATCCAGCAAAAACGGTTCAGGTGGAAAAGAAAACCCACATCTGAAGTAACTACCGAAGATCGTGAAGTACCTCTAGGAGGCCCTATCATGTTATCTTGAGAAGAGGGAATAATAAACTTGAATTCGTTGAAAATGCAAACCCCATATCTTAGAATATCTAATTCCTTTAGCTCCAGTAAACACTTAGTTTATACTACTTGTGAGAAATTATTATCCCTAGCAGAAACACTATTAGACTCTTTGGTAGAATATCCATCTACTTCAAAATTAGAACTAGACAATGAAAATATCTTATTAGTTGTGCTCTTACTAGAAATTTTCTCAAAATTTTGAAGGCTTGAACCAACTACACCTTAAGAGGAGAATGGGATACCCTGCGACACCATGTGGAGAATGACCCCTGCAAGCATGAACTTGCCCATGACTACTACAGGCTTTTAGAGGACAATCTATGGCAAGCGCCTATCTAAAGGTGCCACACGTATGCCTGAGACAAGCACCATGATTAGCTAAAATGCTATTATGTCAGTAGCCTGTGCTCTCATTTGATTGATCAATTGAAGGCTCCCATCTTGAACTTAATACAGAACTAGGCTTAGACATTCTTTAACTTGATTAAGACCTCAAAAATCTCTCATACTCAAGGGAAATTGTGATAAAGTGTACAAACAAAGAAATCAAGAAGGGAGAAATAAGTCAATGAGTCTAAAGTATATAGGAGACTTTACCTTGAGAATTTATCTCAACACTCCTAATGGAATTATCTTCTCTCCTTTTGTCCTTAACCAAGATAAAACTCTTCTTTTTTTTTGTTAACTCCCTATGTGCCAACAAAGTCACCTTTATGGAGCACCTCTTAGAAGACTCAAAGACTTTGAGACTTACTCCACATCAACTTAGATAAAAGTTGAGAATTTACAAACTCTATAACCAAGGGTAATTACTCAAATGAACATAAGGAAAATTTAATAAATTAAGCTTATAACATATTTTTTTTTATGTAAAATTAAGAATTTCTCACCAAAAATAGAGGAGCTTGATGATGTGACTAAAATTGGACTTAAGAAAATTTTGATAAATTGACTAATAATAACAATTGGACCCTAAAATTAATTAATTGAGTAAATGGACCAAAGAGCCCAAAGGACAAGCTAACTCATAAAGAGGGCAGAAAAATCCTAATGGTCCTAAGCCCATCAAGGCTAAAATCTATAAACATCAAGTCCCAAAGAGAAATGGAAAACAAGAAATCATTTGCAAAATTTTTCAAAATGGAAACACTTTTAAGAAAACCAGATCTCTCTATGCATGTTTATGAGAAAACAAACCAACACTAATGCTTTTCAAAAAGGACATAGCTCCACTTCCAAGCAACATCATATTATTTAGGGACTGATTTTATATTGCTACCATAAGAGGCATGCACATTACTCTCTCGATAAAAGTTTCCTTGGTTTGGGTGGATGTTATATTCTTGTTGACTAGTAAACTCAGTGCATCCTATATAATTTTTAACTTCAACAAGAACATGAAAGCATTTATCTCTTTCATCAGGCCACTCAGAGAACACCTTTGAAGTACTTACCAAAGAACTCCTACCCTACAAGCATGATTAATAACCTTAGCTCCTCAAACTTTTTAGTTTACTTAGTTAATTTACTTATTTGCATTAATTCACTAAATTCTCTAATAACAACTTTAGATTTCAATAGATCAAACTTTGACAACACTGCTTTAATAAATTGTTGCAAGTCTAACTCTTCTTTTTCTTGTGCCTTCTTATCTAAGTGTACAAAAGTTAAAATGACCTTTCGATTTCAATTATGCCTAAGATTGTTTGAAAGTACTTGTAGCATTCGTAACCTAATCCTTGGATTAGTGCATCAAAATAAAGAAACATACCCAATTTATGTTGTTGAGACTATGACACTAACCTGGTTAAGGTCATTCAATCATGGTACTTGATTAAGGAACATGAATGCATGATTTTACCATACAACTAAACCTTCGCCACAAGAGAGTAGTCCTTCTGCTTTTCTTTCAGATGTTCTTTTTGATGATCTGCAATGAAGTTTCGTCTATTTAGTTAAAAAGGAAAAAGAAATACATAAATAATTAAATAGATAAAGAATGAAAGAAACCCCTCCCATAATGGACTAGTTAATATTGTAGAGAGTAATTTATTCAATAATTTTAGTCAATTGTAATAGTAAAATCTTTATCAAAGTCTGTGAAGGCTAGAGTAGTGCTATAACCCAATGATTAAAACTTCAAAAGCTAAAATTAACTAAGCTACTTAAGCTAACAAGGATCTAAACATGCTCATGATTCATATTTAGGTAGAGGATTACCTTGATTAGCTCAATTCCAAGGAGAAAAATAAAGAACTCTTCTTCAATCTTGAATTTGCCAAGCAGCGGTGTAACAGAATCATTGCAACTTTTGCACAAGTCAAGCTTCTCCAAAAATTTTGAAAAAAACTCCAGCAACTCCTAAACTCTTTGATGGATCTACTGTAAATATTTTTCAAATCAAAATTCCTTCTAGATCTCCTGGAATAAAATCACCAAGTTGCTATTCCTGCAAGTGGATCTCTAAAAGCTTAATAAACCACTTGTTTTTCCTATATCGAAAAGAGCCATACACTAAAATAATTTCCAATCACTTCTAATAATTATCTGAAGATTGAGAAAAGAGATAAGAGGTAATGACCGATTTAGGGGTTGGAGAAGAAGAGGAAGGTGAACTTCAACACATGAGAGAACACCTTGAAGAATGGAGGGAAAATGTGAAAGAATATAATTCTTCACTTGCAAAATGCATATATTTGACTGCCCACCTCACCTCTATATCTATATATAAAGGGATGATGGTGTGATGCTAGGTTGGCATCATACCTTCCTCAAGGCGGGAAACTACCAACTTGCTTGCAATGCTTGCAAGTTGGCAAATTCAGATGTAATTTGAATTTTGTGTGCATTTCAATTTCATTTGAAATCTAATTTTAAGCTAATTAAAATGTCACACCAAGTGAACCTTCATTTGAATTTTTCCCTTAGAAATGATTCTACTCATTAATTAAGTTAAATAATTTAATTTAATTAATTAACCTTTGACTTAACACTTAAGCTAACAAGCTTAACTCTTAAGTTTAATTTTGTTAACTTAATTCCTCAAGCTAACTTGTCCAATTATGGTCACAGGGCACCAAATAATTAACTCTTTAATTGTTGATCTAATTTAACTCTTAAATTAATTGATCAATTTAACACTTAAATTAATCAAACTAAGTGACACCTCAATTTTCAGTCTCCCAAAAATCTATCACTTTGGAGTAAATTTTCTAACACTTAAAAAGTTCCTCCAAGATTTATAAGTTCCACCATTCATTGGACATGAGCTTACAACTCCTTGTTTTTGAATTCAAATATTCATTTTAGTTTAAACTTCTTTAAACTAAATCGACTCAATTCAATTAATCTTCATTAATTGAAAAGTATCCAATCTCCATAGTCGATACCTAACCTCTAGCCCATGGAGTCCAACTAGTTGGCCAAAATGAATGCTTTTGGAGAACTATTATAGCTCTACGCGTACCATGCAAATATGGTCCTTCTGCCTCTTATCTCCCAAAAAAGGTCTAGGGTAAGATATTTGTCGGCTCCCTAATAGCTTGATACTATGTCTCTAGTCCCAATGTTTGATTCCATTAGATAAACTCATCTTTGAAAAACTCCTTTTCCAAATTGTCAAACTATATTGCGCAAGAATTTCTTGGAATCGATCATTATAGAATACATAGAAAATGCACTTGCCCTTCATAAAGATGAGGAGTCAAATTCCATCTTGAATTTCACAAATCTCCCAGCTTAGTAGCTCATACCCAATCTCTACTTGAGTGAACCGCTAAGTGGCCAAAGAAGAGTGAAAGCATAAGGACTAAACACAAGGTTATCGTGCATCCTTAGGTCAAAGGATTTGCCACTATCGACTTTCCACTATAGTTATCTAGTGGAGTCTTTGGGTGGGTCTTCAGTTCCTTGTTCTCTAACAAGCACCTACTAACATGCATTCATATCTCATATGGGATTGCTCATGGAATAGAGCAATATCCAACCCATAGATTTATGTATCATCAGTGCAAGTCTATCCAGATCTTCGATACCATGTTTCATAAGATCTTATAACTTGAAAGATTTAAGATCACAATCGTGTAAGACTTATTCCATGATTACCATCTAATGCGTAACCAGTCCCATAGTCTAGCGTAATCTAAGAGTTTCATCCAAATGCCAGTAAAGTAACAAAGAGCATAAGATGAAGATGACCATATAAAGAATATCATTTAATCAAGATTCTTTTACAAGGAAATAGTTTTACAAGGCCAATCTAATTAGCTTGTTGGGTACTATTTCAATAGTCTGGAACATCTATCATTTCTGGTTCATAGACAAGAGCAGATCCTGAACCTTTTGTTCTATAGATTCTCTTATAGAAGTTCACCTTAGAGGGTAACAACTATATGTCTTTAAGCTTTATATAGCTTCTTTAGCCTTGTGTTTTCAACTATTTTCTTCTTCTTGCTCAGTTTGGTAGATGGGCTCTAGTATAAATGCCTTTAGAATATTTTAGATTGAAAATTAGTTATTGAAAATAAGTTTATGTATATTTGTAGATAAATTGGACGTAGAAAAAGGATGGGAAAAAGAAGAATAAGAGAAAGGAATATTTAAGTTGAATAATTTGGATCCTTGCTAATGTTATAAGCATAATATAGCTTGAGTTTGGTGCAATATTCAATAGAAAATAGAAGGAACAAAAAGAAAGAATAAAAAATCAAATGGTTGGAATAAAAAGGTTAAGTCAAAACCAAGAATGTGTGCTATGCGTGCCAGTCCCGTGACAGCCATATTCCCCCTTCAAGTGGTGTCGTCTAAATAAATGGTTGAGGACATTGCCAACAACACCCTCAAACATCTTCTTCCTGAACTCTGAGTTTGTTTCCTTTTGGTGTAATCTAAAATACTTCTTTTACTTATAACATGATTATATATTTCTATTTTTTGAATTTATGATCATAAATTGGTAATGTAATTAGCTCATACAAATTTGATTAAGTTAGATTAACTCATAAAAGATTACATTAAATCTCTCTTTTATCCTTAAAGATTAGCTATGTATGTGAGCATAATTGATTCCTCATTAGTTATATCAGTTTGAGTTAAGTACTCAGTAGCATAACATAGCCGCAAACTCCATTAGAGTAGAGCTAAAGCTTTTAGAGCTTTAACTATAAGTTTGATTGCTCAATAAGTTGTCTGCTGTTACATTTCTGAAGATTTAAATAGAAGAAATGGAATTCTACCAATCATTGTGAGAATTTCAAAGCATGAACAGTTTAAAAAAACAAGGGAAAAGGAAGTTGGATCTACAACACAAACAAAAGATTGAAAAATATTATATTCAACATAAAACTAATATTATGCAATGCAAAACTTATGTGTTAATAAGTTTTTGACTGCAAATGAATTTTAGACACTCCTTTAACTGAGAACAGATTTTAGGAATTAATGTTTATTTGTCCTAATAGATTTTGAACAAATTTCAAACATTCCATTGACTCTAAATGAATTCTAAATGTTTTCGATTTGTCTTAGTGGATTCATTAAATAACAGTTGCCTTTTGTCATAATTTTTTGGTGCAATATAAAAGCATTCCAAAAAACCTTTTTTTCCTACAAGTTATTTTCTACAATCATATTTTTGTCCAAATGAAAACTATTTGATATAACAGATCTAGCGTAAAAACAAAAAAGAATCATAAAAACAACGAAGTTTTGTATTAATATCTAAATGTTTTCAAGTATCTCCAAATTGCATGAAAAGTGGGAATATCTCTAGCATTTAGAACAAAAACTTGAAACTAAATAATTCGTTCAACACAAAAAGTTCAATTGAGCCCTAAGCCTGCAATTGCTTGTAGGATATAACCCCATTTTTCCTCCTCATAAACATGAGATTTGGGAAAAGTTTTGTTTGGATGTGAGACTCTAAGGTCAAATGCAACATAAACGAATTCTGAGATGCACAATAACTATTCTGTCTCCTCTATCTCACAGTAACAGCCCCCACTTCTCTCTCTCTCTCTCTCTCTCTCTCTCTCTCTCTCTCTCTCTCTCTCTCACACACACACACACACATACACACACGCGCACAACCCCACAAACCACAACTACTAGAAAAGATCAGAACTTTGAGCTGAATCCATACAACATAGAAATGGGAACAATACCAAAAAGCTCTCTCTTTCTCACTTCTCTCTTTGCCTAAAGGCTTCTCCTTTAACAAACCTCTTTGCTTTCTCACCACCATTAAATTTTCATTCACGTCCCCATAGGGTGGTTTCCACAAATTCCAGTCACTATGCACTGCCGCCATGGAAACACCCATTAATGAAATGGCAACACTACAAACCATAAACTATTTTATTCTCTTGGGAAAACTCATGCAAAGGCACCATAAAGATTATGCTAAAACTTCAAACCACACTCCCGCCCACTTCACCACCACTCAGTGTTTCCAAGAAAGGTAAATACGGTGAAAATGAGGGTTCAAGGTAGTGGAAATGGGTTTGAGTTTTGAGGTGTTGGGTTTGAAATTGAATGGGGTAGGTGATGGGTGCTTTAGAGAAGTGGGAATTTCAGTCCCAATTTAATTAAAAATTAAAATAATAAACTTTGCGGAATTTATTTGCTCTAACAAATCTTCAAAATTAAAATAAATTTTTATACAATAACAAATTAGAATATACAAAAATAACAAAATCTACAAATTAATTTTGAATGATGCACAATTTTTGAGTTTTTTTGAATTAATTTAAAAAATAGAAACAAATTTCCAATTATTCCATTAATTACAAATATGTGGAAATTAATTCACAAAAAAAAATTGCATTCTTTACCTACTTGGAACTATATTTTTCTAACTTACCAAATTAATTGACATTCTATTGTTAAATAGTAACAAAAAATATTCAATTTATTAAATTTATAATAAATTATTTTTATTTTTTTTAAATATTCTAAATCTCAAACAAATTTAAAAACTAATACTCATTAAATAATTTCATTCTCTCAAATGTATCTTACAAATAATCATAACCTCACATCACATTAACCCATCAAATAATCATACTCATTATATTTTATCGCATAATTAATTATAACCTCATTTTTTATTCTTATATATGTAAAATACTAAAACAATCCCAAAATCCGAAGAACATGAAAAATGAGACATGGCCTCACAAATTATCAAAGCCTAATATTCCAATTCCTTCAATCACCTACTTCTGGGGTGGTCAGTCTGTGGTTATGTAACCCTGTATTGACAACGCGTATCTGGAGTTTAAAACCTGCCACCACAATGTTAATCACTTAAACTACCATTTCAAGTCTGACTCGTTGTGCTCCTCTCTCTCGTTCTCGTATGTCACTATATCTAAAACAGCTCTCACCTGAACATTATGTTAAAAAAACCCACACATTCAGAATGAACCCCCACTCACGAGTAATAGAGTACTTCATTTTCTTGAATGCTTATTTGTCTCTATTGTGAAATATCTTCACATTACATTAGTCAAAGAGATGACTCAAAGACTAAAGTCACTCCCCTTTTCTTATCTCATCAAGGAGACATTCACTCTTCACTCTGGGCAGATCTAACTTAGCATGTACCAGAGCATTCAAAAGTCTAGATGCATTCCTTTATGTTGCAACAATCTAAAAGAATAGAGAGCTAACCCGTTAGTTGTTGGACTTCTATGAAATAGTCCTTTCTCTCCAATAATCCTAGTAAAGGCACTACTCGATAAGATAAAGATTGCCTAGCTCCTAGAGTTTGATAGTGCTTCAAACCCTCAAAAACACCTGAATAACTTCTTAGCAAGGATGGATTTGTAAAACCTAAGTAAGGCCACATACTACAAGCTCTTTTGTACCACCCTAACGTAGTTCAACTAAATGCCAACAGGTTCGCTGGATGGGATGTACTAGCATGACTCTTCCTTCAAAACTTCTCCATCAACCACAAGTACCCTAAGACAACAGCAAGATAGAGAATATTTGAGGACCTACCAAAACTATTTTGTACAAGCTATCCACGAGATCCCACTTGTCAGCCAAGAGCTTCTTTGTCCAACAAAACCTAAAGTATCTCAAGTTTCTAGAGTCTATTGCTAGAAAGCCACTTGTTATGTTGTAAAAGCTCCTTAAGCATGCTGAGAAGTACATTCACATAGAGGAAGTAATGATCCTTGAAAAGGCCTTTAAGCAAAAGATGCATGGCAAATAGGTAACCACACCAAGAGGTAAAGAGACCGAAGGTGTAGCCCTTATTGCACTCTCACCACATAGACGCTCCTCATTATATCTTAGATGGAATTTTCAACTTTTGCATCATAGCTCAATCTTATTCAGTAATTGCTATAGAAGACTCCATATGATCATGAGAAATCCAAACTAGACAAATGTTACTACTTTCACTATACAAATAAACATACTACAAAGGACTGCCGCTATCTGAAAGATAAAATTAAGAAATTAAATCAAAGAGGATGCCTTAAGGAGTACATAGCTTAAAAGGTATCCAATCCAAAGAAGAACTTACCTAGAGAAGAGAGTGAGAGTTATAAATGGAAGTCAAGTGACCAACTAGATCCCAAGGAGCACTAGTGTTAAGTTGCAACAATCTCCCTGCAGTAGGAGTCATCTTAGTAATATCTAGAGGATTATTTGGAGGAGACTTCTCCAACTCAAGGAAAGCGCTAGCATGAGCTATTAGGCAAGCACAAGCTCATGTTGTTAACCCTATTCTTGGTGTATTTATAGTGTGCCTGGCAATACCCTGTATCACCTTCGGATAAGAAGACACAAAACTTGGATGAGGATGACATAATGATGCTTTGATCGGCATCACTCACTAACTTGTGGGACAAGAAGATATTGGTAGATAATGGCAACTCATCATATATCTTATTCCATGACACATTCCTCCAACTCTAAGTAGACAATGATCAACTACAAAAGATCAACAACCCTTTGGTGGGGTTCATAGGAGAGACAGGAGAAGCACTTGGGGAGATACCATTACCTTTTCCCATAAGCACTCATCAAAAGAGAGTGACAAAGATGATAAGGTTATTGGTGGTGAAAACTCCCTCTGCATACAATGCAATTTTGGGAAGGCTAACCCTAAACCTATTCTTAGTTGCTATCTCTCTGCACCACTTGAAGATGAAATTTTCCCCACTAGGTGGAGTTGGTGAAATAGTTGGTGAATTGAGAGCAGCTAGAGAATGTTACACTGGCATCCTAAGGAGCATAAAGTTGTCCACCTCCCAGGTAAGGGCTGTAAATGAATATAAAATAGTACGGATACACTCCATCCATATCTATATTTGTTTAAGTTTTATAATATCCATATTCATATTCGTATCCAACGAATATTTTTTAATAACATTTGAATTCGTATCCGCCTGATATTATTTGAATTCAGATATATCCATATTTGATTATAATTATTAGGATTATCCATTTATAAATATCGAAATATCCATTTACACATATCTAAATATCTGAATCTATTAACTTGTAATAAAATACATATTTTTCTAATAAATTTTATTGAAAAAATAATTAAATAAATAACATAATAAAATCTAAAAAAACAACAAACAAACAATAAAATTAGCATACTCCAAAGATCAAATAAGCATACAAATCTCTTCAAGAATCAAAAGAAATAACAATCTTCAATACATAATACAACACTCCAAAAAAAACAAAATAAAAGTTCATTTCAATACAAGAAAAATCTTCACATAGTCCAACAACACAAACATGCTTGAACTTCTTATTTGTTTGACACTGTAAAAATTAAATATATAAGAATATTTACCAATATTTAATCAATAAGCATAATCCATATAGTTATAACTTAAAGTATTGACTAAATAATTCATAAACACAATTCATATAATTATAACTTTAACACTAAAGTAATTTACCTTTTACAATGCCCAAAAATGCAAAATTTCAAACCTACATAATTAAATAAAATAATTTATTAATTTATTAATTATAAAAAAATGGGTGGAGAGACTAGCAGCTATTGGCCCCTCCCCGTTGTAGACATTGGAGAGGCCAAAGGAAGCTGGCCTCCCAAGACCAATTGTTGTTGGTCGTATCTAGTTGTCGAGGA
>JACGDI010002611.1:184312-249809 GCA_014898725.1 Jacaranda copaia | reverse complement strand
TATATTATATGTATAGAGTATAGTTAGATATCATAAAATATTTAAAAGTTGTTTTAGTGAGTTTATAAACTTCTCAAAATATTTTATAAAATGTTTGATAGCTTATAAAATGTTAGGGTTTCATAATTTTTTTTAAAGAAAATGGGTTATAAAATTCATAAAATAAGATGTTAGAAACTCATAAGTACTTTTTGAAAAAAGTAAGAAGTTTTTAACTGATTTTTAAAATTTTAACAAGCTCCCTCAATTTTAATCATATTAACTATAAAATTGCCATTACTAATACCTTATATGCTCCAAGATCTTATTATCCAAACACTTTGAGAACTTATTTTTTTTTTAAAAAAAAAATAGCATCTTATAAGTCTAAAAAATATCTTATATAATGCAGGAGCTCTAAAAATATCTTATAAAATATAGGAGCTTATAAAATATTTTAAATAAGTTTAGCCAAACATCCTCTTAATTGTTTCGAGGGTGTTTGGCTAAACTTATTTAAAATATCTTATAAGTTCTTATATCTTATAAGATATTTTTGAAACTTATAAGATGCTATATTTTTTTGAAAAAAAATAAGTTCTTAATTGTTTAGATAAAATAAGATTTTGGAGCTTATAAGGTGTTAGTAATAGTAATTTTTTAATTAATATGCTTAAGATTAAGTGAGTTTATTAATATCCTGAAAATAAATTAGGAATTCCTAACTTTTTTAAAAAGAGTTTATAAACTCTTTAACATCTTATTTTAGAAAATTATAAGCTCCTTTTTAAAAAAAATTACCAAATATTTTTTGATATCTTATAAGTTTTCAAACATCATATAAGATATTTTAAGAAGCTTAGAAGCACACCCAAACACCCTCTTAATGTCCTCTTAGCTAGTTAATAATTTTAGTGTTTTATTTTAGAATTAAAAGTTAATTATTCTTGATTTAGTTAATTTTTTTCTAATTGTTTATTCACTTTAAAATTAATTAATATTAATAAAATGACACTAATATAAATTAATTCTAAAGTAAAGTAACAATATTTTTATATTGATTAATTTTATCATTTATATATTGATTTTTCAATTTTTTGTGATTTAATATTATTTAATTATCATCATTACTGTCTATCAATTCTTCATAATTCTCATCTACTAATTTTTTTATTAATTCTTTAATTACTAATTTATTCATATATTCATTTACATATAGATTACAAAATTTCATATTGAAAAAGTAAAACTGATTTATTATGTATAATAATATGTTATATATGATAATTTCTTTAAATATTATTTATATATTAAAATACATAAAAATAGAATATATTATATACAATAATTTTTGAAATATTATTTATCAGATACGGATAACGAATTTAATTAAATTACGGATAGTTGAATATATAAACGGATATATCAAATGGATATGTACTCAGAGCGGATATTAAATGAATCAAATAGACATTTACCATATTCGTATCCCTTTATAATCAAATATTTACTAATTGAATATGGATAATATCTGCTTTAAACGGATACAGATAATAGCCCTCTAAATAGATTTGAATGCGAATGGTAAATAAATTTTCGAATATCCATTTACAACCCTACCCACCAAGTGGAGTTGGTGAAATAGTGGGTGAATTGAGAGTAGATAGAGAATGTCACACCAGCACCCTGAGGAGCACAAAGTTATCCACCTCCCAGGCAGATTAGACAAAGGATCCCCAAAGGAGGCAAGATAAAAGGCAAAAAGGTGCTGCGAGATAATATCCTTAGAGAACTATGTGGACATCACGGTGGCAATTGAAGTCCTTTGTTGGCAACACCTCATAATGATAAATAGTTTAGTTTATTTACTTCTCTACTTTACCCCATGTTTGGACCTTGGATTTTAATATAGAAAATGTGAAGGAATTTGTTTTTTATGCTTCAAATGATGTAGCTCTATGCATTAATATTTGCATCTTTATATTTTCCTTATCTTTTTCCTCATTGTTTTCCTTGGTCCAAACATAGCATTAGTTTTCTTCCTTAACTTTCTTTAGAATAAAGCTTAACCACCTGGGGATGGCATTAGTTCTTTGGTATTTTCCTAACTAGTGCAAACTTTTTCATATTCCTTGTATTACACCTTTTCTATAACTTTGAATTTCAAAACTTATGAGTACTTGGGAAATAACTTTAGAGATAAGTACACTATAAGGTTTTTTGAGATGTGTGAAAAGTGGCAATCACCAAGCGCAAACCAACTGTAAAGAACCCCTAGAGTATGTTGTAGCCAATGTGATCCAGCTATTGGCCCCATAAAGAGGTATGTGATTGTCACCCTCTAAAAAAATCCACTATTAGCTCCATTCGAGAGCACATGCCATCCTAAAAAACTCCACTATCGGGTCCCTTCAGAAGTATATGGCATCATGAAAAAGTCAATTGTCTACTCCTTCAGGAACATGTGGCATCTTTAAAATGTCCACTTTATGCTGTTTTTGAGAGTTCGTAGATCCTAAAAAGTCCACTATCAACTGTCTTTGAGAGTACGTAGCATCCTAAAAAAATCCACTATCGGCTTTTTTAAGGAGTACATGGCACCCTCTGTGGTGCCCTAGCCAAGGGAGATTCCTAAGCTAAGGTGCCACTAATTCAAACCTAAAATATAATTCAAAAGACAACTAGGGGAATCCAAAATTTAACAAAACACAATAAGCAGCAACTCATAATAAACCCAAAAGATCATTCCATAGAGTACCATATGTACATACCAAAAGTCTTATGTTCAAATTTAAACATTACATGACGATTTTAAGTCTTAGTGTCACAATTAGGTGTACCCTATATGTGCAAGCATAACACCTAATCTATTACAATCATGTCTTCCCTAGAGCACTTCTTGAGCTCTCATCCATCAATTAATCCTGTCTGGGAAGTGAATAAAAGATAACCAAAAAGGACGTAAGTCCTAAAGACTTAGCGAGGGGGAAATATGACACTCATCAAAGAAAAACTTGACAAATGAGCAGCAATTAATAAATAGATTCAAAAACGAGCAAGACTTTATGATAAGAAGCAATAATGTAGCAAAACACATGTGATACCAAATTAATTAGGCTATTGGCAATTCCATCTTTATTGCTCTTAGAACAAAACATAATTGATAATAAACAATAACAAACAATAATAAATGGTAACAAATGGTTCACAAAGTAAATTAATCATAATGGACTTCTCTTATTACTCCGTAACCCAAGCACTCAGCTCGGTAAGTGGCATGGTCAATCCACATGCCAAATCCTACCCCTCGCAGATAGCTACCTCCAATATATTTGCAAGTTAGGATTTTAGGTGAGTATTAGCTGAGAGACCAATCACCATCAGCCTATCTTACCCCGTGGTGTTTGTACTAACGGTAACCCTACCAAGAGCGTCCTTAAGGTGGTCTAACATAATGCTAACAAATAAAATTCATTTCACAATAACTAATTTGAAATATATATGTAAGGTTAAACGAATCAATACAATTATAAAACATTGACCAATAAGGCTATACAAATAGTATACAGAATGATTTACCAGAAGTACAAACAAAATTAGTTGGTAAGATCAAAACATCAACGCATATAGGAAAAGTTGACAAGGTTGTTAGGTGTGTGGGACATAAATAATTAATACATTTGGAGTTTTAGGCACCAGAACAAGTACAATTCAATTCAACAAATAATACAAGGAATTCAAATATGAAAGATTATTTACTTCCCATAAAAAGATAGGTTTTATCTTTACCTTAATTTCCACAGAAATGCTATCAAGTCTAATGATCCTGGAGACCCTAGCTCCTCATCACCTATTCCAGTAGAACATATTAAATTTCAAAATGCTTGCATTGTGTTACTTAGCAAAAATTAAACCATTTATACCCTAATATCGAGTGTTACTGATTACGAGGCATATCTATCTATTCCAGGTTCTGACTCCATTTTAGATATGGTAATATAAGCTAGAAAATTCTGACTATCTAAATTATTCTAACAAAATCAACATGTTTCCAACTTAGTATGATATTTGGAGATTTGGTTCCGAGCATAATGCATGGTTAATATGCTAATCATGCTAATGTTGCTATAGTATTAATAAGGGGTTTATTGGATCCAAGTTACTGATCATTTCTTAAGTTAATAACCTAAGCTTATGTATAATAATTCAGCCAAATTATAAGAAATCACCACATTCCATTAATAACTAATCATTGCAACATTACACAAAGTTAGGCCTAGTTACACTGATTAATTTAATTAATGATAATTAAGTTCTAATTACAAATCCAAGTTGTCCACTGCACTATACACAATTATACATCCAAATATTTTAGCTTGACTTCACAAATCTTATCTTAATAGTCCATAATTACAATTTAGTCCAATTAGCTCAACTTACATTAATAATCCACTTACTTATCTTAATTAACAATTCAAGTCCACACATTGCATATAGACAAATTTTTCTATTCAATTGTATATCTTACAATTACATATTTTGGTCCAATAATGGAAATTTCACATGGAAATTAGCTTAATAACTTAAGCAATTTAAATCTAGGAATTAGTCTAATCAACCAACCAAAATTTTAATCAATTGATCAAATTTGAGGTCAAATCATCAAATGATAGTAACCTCAATGAAGCTAGTGGTCTATTGCCGGAGCGCTGCCACCGACTACTAGACCATCGCCTCACGCTGTCATTGGAACTGAATTCTATTGTCGCTAAAAGATATATCTTGCTACTGTGATTAAAAGCCCTATGTTAATTTTTGGTTTTGTTACCACTCCGCCACTCAATTACACCAAAAATTGCCAGCCCCACCACCGACTACTACCATGCTCCTTGTCAAATTATTCCTTCACTATTGCCCAAAACTCCAAATTGAAGCTATCAATAGTTACTACACATTAAGCTTATCAACTTCCCCTCCTTTGTCACACCTAAAAGTCACTAGAAATGAGCCACCCATCATCGTAGTTGGATTGCTCTATTAAGTCATCCACCATCGCCTGTTCACCAAGAATTTTTGGGGAAAATAGATACCATTGCATTTGTTTTGTTGAGAGGAAGATGAAGATAAGTTTACTTTTGAGTTTCATTAGCCGTTGATGAGGGATCACTGGAGAGAAAGCTATGGGTTGCATGGGTAAATTTGAAGAATTGTAATAGGGGTTTGGCTATTTATAAAAAATTTTCAAAAATTCCAAATTGACCACCAAAACTTCTCTCAATTTTCATTTGAACCCCCAAAGTTTCAGTCAACTTTCAATTTGGCCTTCAATGTGTTTAGTGCCTTAAATTAGCCCATTTGACCTAATTTTATTTACAATTGACCCTAAAAATTTAAAAATTCCTTACAATTAAGTCCTCCTTATTTATATTTTTGAACCCCAAAATTTTGTCAAATTAATATTTTGATTTTTTTGTTGAAATCTTATCTACTAAAATGCTAAATTTAAGGGTGTTACACTCTCTAAAAAAATCCACTATTGACTCCCTTCAAGAATACATAGCGATCACTCTGAATACATCACTAAAAGACATTTTGAAAGACACCTACGTCATCAAGCAAAAAAAGTCCACCTCAAATCCTCACAATGAGAAAAATAGCAATGCCTCAACACTTCAAAAAATATTCAAAGAAAAATCTCTAAGTTCGATCACTCCACACATCATCACACACTTATTATGAAGCCTTTCAAAAAATCAATAAGCATACCCATTCTTATCTTGAAACTACATCTATGCTCGGCTTGAGTGCAGAAATGACAACCTTCCTCTCTTGGAGAACTTCCATTTCATGAAAGTTGAACAAATGAAGATGCTAAGAGGAGGGCTCCATGCCACCCTAAGATAATCTTATCATATGTCATGCTTACACTCCAACTTTATGAACACACTGAAGTACTTACTGTGCTTTGTCACCTAAAATCCTCCAAGTCCGAGGACAACCATTGAAGATACCATGCCATACAAATTTAACAATAAATTACACAAATGAAAAAAACTCAAAAGAAAGGAAGAAATCATTGCCTCGGTGATAGGTGCCCAATAGGTGCTCTAGGGCATGAGGATGCCCCATGGGCATCGAATCACAAATTCTTAGTGAGTGCCTCAATAAGCATCCAATATGTAGTAGGTGTTCAGCACCTAATAAGCATCCGAGCACTCCAGCAGGACACCTAGCAGGTGCTCTAACACTAACCAAACAATAAGCACC
Organism: Jacaranda copaia; assembly: GCA_014898725.1. Taxonomy (NCBI): domain Eukaryota; kingdom Viridiplantae; phylum Streptophyta; class Magnoliopsida; order Lamiales; family Bignoniaceae; genus Jacaranda; species Jacaranda copaia. The sequence continues at coordinate 243,563 of JACGDI010002611.1, read as the reverse complement.
CAATGAGCATCTTGTTCAGGCGTCAGGTGCCTAGTGGGCACCCTGGTACAAATCATGCTCCTCAATGCTAGCACCGCAACTTGTCACCTTGATTGCGCACTTAAATCTAGCATTTTGTATGAACATTCATGATACATTTTTTTCTAACACTTACAATGATGATTTCATTTCTGTCACTCTTAAATTCTTGAAGTACAAGTATATAGTAAGTCATACGCTTAAATATGTATTTGTTGAACACAAAATAAATAAAAATGAAAATGTTTTTATTGCAATCAAATGATAGAAATATCCAAATGTACAACTAATACTTAGCCTTCAAAGAAGAACATCAATATGAAAAGAAAAATACTAAACAACTTCCTAGAGATAAATCCTACTCACTACTGCCATCCTAAATATATGTTTTCATTCTTGCGAAGCCGTTTATATTGGCTCCTTTACTATAATCTTTGCTCCATTGTCGGGGCCTTTATTAGATTATCTAATAGCAATGTTGACTAGGATAGTGGGATCCAGCATCAGCAAATTCTCTTCAGAGTGTTGCGGGTCTCACTTAGAATACGATGACAGATTTGAATAGTGTGCTCATAAATCACCATTGCCTCCACTTCAACCACTTCATAAAACTCAGCAAATGTTTTAAATTCCTTGATAACTCCCTCACCAATAGCATTGATGAAGGTCTCCCAACATTAGAACTCTGAAATTTCTCCCCACTCTTCATCTCTTCATGTCCTTTGCTTTTAAGTGCTCATGCTCCTTAGCAAAGCTAACTCCTTCTATTTCTGGCTACACTGCTTAATCTTTAGTAGCTTTTTTCTTAAGATGTTTCATTATAGATAAAGCTCTCTCTACACAATGAGATATCTGCTTAACCAAGTTTCATCCCTATATTAAAAAGATGTAAAAATGCTCTAAAGTAAAAAATTAAAGCTAAGCAACAAAGAAGAGAAGTAATCAAAATAAAGAAATGGATTCATACTCAAACAAAATTGCCAGCAGCTAACTCAGCTAATTAGGAAGAAAAGAATACCTCCAACTTTCCCTGATCATATTCATACACCACACGTTGCAGCAATGGGCACTAACTGCGATCTCATCAACATCTTAATGGGAGTCTACCTTATAACTCCACCATAGACCATAATGAAGGAGTCTTTTTCCTTCCCCAAATATTGGTAGAACCAACTTACCTAGAAGCTGTTTAAATCCCACAAAAGACACAAAAAAGTTAGGCATGAATTGGCTTAAACACATACCATAACTATGGGCTATATCTAGCAAAAGAAGGTTAGAAAAAAGAGAAAACCTACAAGTGACCTAACTACTAAAAACCATGAAGTAACCTCTAGGAGACAACATCTTGTTGTCATGAGAAGAAAGAAGGACAAACTTGAATTCATCAAAATGGCAAATCTTACATCTTAGAATTAACTTGTTTCGCTCAAGTAAACACCTAATCCCTGCTACCTTTGAGAAATTATCTTCCCTAGTAATAACACCCTTCAAATCCTCATCAGAAAACCCTCTTCTTCAAAATCAAAACTAAACCATGAAGATGACTCCTTATTCTCACTATCACTAGAAAATTCCTCAAAATTTTCTAAAAATTGGACTAAATGCATCCTAAGAGATGAACCAAGATACGCTACAACACTACGCAGAAAACACCCCACACAAGCCCATGAGCACAAGGGACACCAAGAAACAAGCCATTGTGAGCACTCACCCAAAGCACCCTACGGATGCTTAAGACCACCAACGCCCTACGGCAATAGTGTTAGGTGCTGTGTGGACACCCAAAATAAGCGCTACATAAGTGACTGAGATGAGCGCTTGGCAAATGCCCAAGGCAAGCGCTTCATGGGCAACCTAGATAGGTGCCGTGTGGCTGCCACCACGAGCAACTACTATGCATGGATAGCTAATCAACTATAAGGCCGCCACATCGACTCCTCCACCCTTCCATTTGACTGATGGGTTGAAGACTCATTCCTAAACTCAACTAAGAACTAAACTTAGACATTTTTTTAGCTCAATTAAGGACCTTGAGACATTTGCTAACTTTAAAAAAGTTTTGACAAAATGTAGAAATGAAAAGTCCAAGGAAGAAAAAAAAAGTTAAAAGAATCCAAAGTAATAAGAAAACTATACCTTGAGGACTCATCTTTATGCTCTTGATAAAGTTGTCTTCTCTTCTTCCCCTCCTTAGCCAAATCAAAATCTTTTCCTTCTTTACTATCTCCCTAGGTATTAACAAAAGCCACCTTTATGAAATATCTCTTAGAAGACTCAAATACTTTAAAGCTTACTCAAACTCAACTTGGATGAAAATTGAGAATCCACAAACTTCTAAACTAAAGATAGTTTACTCTAATTAATATCAGATAAATTTAATAAATTAAATTTGAATTATATTTTTGATGTCAAATTAAGAAAAATAATTCATAAAAAAATGAGGGCTTAATGATGTGACTAAAATTAGATCTAAGGATATTTTGATAATTCGTCTAAAATTAATAAATAAACCCCAAACTTAATTAACTAGTACATTGGCCAGAGAGCCCAAAGGACAAGTTAAGCCATAATGAGGGATAAAAGCCCTAATTGGCCTAAGTCTATCAAGAGTAAAATTTATAAATTCTAAGTCTCAAAGAGAAATAGAATACAAGAAATCATTTGCAAAATTTATCAGAGTGAAAGAAGTCCTGAGAAGAATAGATCTCTCTGCACATGTTCCTAAGAAGACGAACTAATACTCTGTTATTTTTTGAAAAGGACCTCACTCTACTTACAAGTAGCATCAACATACTACTAGCATAAAAATAGAAATATGGTAAATTTAATATTTTTATTCCAAAATCCCAAGAACAAGCAACATTCCAAGTACAAAATATGGTGAAATAATTGTATTTCCTTATAATTATGAAGTAGGTAGAGCAATTTAGCAAGTTGAAGGTTTTTTCCCTTACTTTTTAGCCAATGATTATCTCTAGTCTTAGAACTGAACTTCTCCACTCTCAACAAAGATTAATTAAAGGAACTCAAATAGTGGATTCCATTGGGCTTTACCTTCGTCCAATTGTAGGATGGGAAGGCTAAAGGTTTTTTTCGTCAATTATGTGATTAGTTGCTTTGTTGGCCTTATTCTCCTAGCACTAGACTAACTACTAAAAGGAATGTGCAATAGAAAATGACTCACTATAGTACCAACATAACAACACTTTCCTCACAATGTCCTTCAACTAGTTTGCCCTTACTTCTATGTCAATCTTTGGAGCTTTCTTCAATTTAATGTCATTATTCTCATTCTTAATATAGGGATATAGTTTAAATTACATATATAAGGTAGGGTAGAATTCTTACTAAATTGAGATATCAATCTACTTGAGCTCCATTTATCAGGGTAGACTTCCTTAAGAATGAGTTAGTCAAAAATCATTAGGTAGAATGAGTGGATATTGACTGAGGATGAGTTAATCAAAGAGGATTAGCTAGTAGAATGAGTTAATACTATTTGGTATGTTAGCACAACTACTATAAACTAAGTTGGAAATACTTAGCTGATAGCTAATCGCTTGATAGCTCACTCTTCGCTCCTTTTTCACATCTTCAACTTCTAAAACCTCTTCCTTTAACTCCTCCAATATATGGTAACTTAAGCTCTGCAATATTATGCTCTAGTTCTATTGAAATTAAATAAGTTAGATAACAAACTGACCAAAAAAAAACCATGCATCTAAAAATTGTACCATCACAAGTATTGAAGATTTTTTCAGGAATCTAGTACCAAAACACTCCTTAAGCTAGCTTGGTGTGCAACTAAATGCAACATAAGCCTAGAGTGTTTTTGCGCAGCCAAATAGTTAAAAGGACAGTAACCAAATATGTCCTTAGCTAGCAGTTTATTTGGTCATCATATGGCATTAGGTTAGCATTCTTTTATATACATACACACACTCACGCACACGCACGCACGCATGCACACACACACACACACATATTTAAGAAAATAATGCCAAAAAACCCAAAAGATGCTAGAACTGAGAGCGCAAATTGTTTGGTACCAATATGCTCACAATAATTGGAGTGAAATAAACCAATTAGTAGATGCATCCATTTCAGCAGTCCCAAGTTTAGTGCAAGCTTCCAATAGCTTTATGGCATATTTTGGCAAAAAACTTGATTTTCTAGCCAAAAATATAAAAAATAATATTTTCCTCATTTTAAGTTTGCATTTCATGTATAGTATACCATTTTGAACTTCTAGTCACCCTCTACATTATAATGTCAAAATTATTCCCATTTTCACCAAATTTTAATTATATGATTCACCTATCAAGATCTACATATTGTGAAAAATCCATGACATAATATTATGCTTATAAAAGAAATGAATTTTAATTTTTTGAAGTATAAATTCATATTCATGGAACTAAAATAAATAAATAGGCGAGAATACTGAGCCTTATTATTTGAAAATTATATAGTAAACACATAAAGTTGATAGAACATAATCTTGATGCTCATCAAAATTTGTTGATTTAGGTATTCTAAGTCAAATTCACCATAAGACCTTTGCTTTGAATGAATCATAAATTGTTAGGATTATGCTAATGAGTCAATTGAGATTTGCCAAATAAACTATTCATGTTAAGACAATCTTATTCTAATTATTCTGCTTATAATTATTAAGGCATTTGCTAGCTCACTCATGCATATCTTAGTGGAGATGCATTTGGGTGAGAAGCCTATTTATCATACATAATCAAGGGTTGGGGCGGGTATGAAGTCATAAATTTTTGAATGAACACATCTCTATGACCTAAAATTCTTTCAAATTGTATAATCCAATGAGATAAAAAGACATTGATATATTGAGATAGACTTGAGAATAATGTGCTCTCTAATAATTAGATGATGTTCCATTTCATCATTGACTAGTGTGATGATACTAATGCACAAAGGTAGATGCTTGTGTTATTGATTAAAGTGATGTCACTAGTGCACAAGGATAGATGTTTGTTACAAAGCCATCAAGACAAGAGTAGGCTTCAAAGCAATGAGCAGAGCGCCAAAAGCTCCAAGAGACCTAGCCCTAGGTTCGTTCTAGAGTATCTAAACATGAAACTATAACTATAGCTGCTAGGAATTTACTTAATAATTAAAGTAGAGGACTAACAATCCCAGGAGGCCTTCGCTCACTCTAGGGCTAAAACATGGAATTCCCCTATCTGATTGATCTAAGCTTCCATGCTTGTGTATACTTTAATCATGCACATTAAGGACTTTTATCTCCTCTTGGGCATGTGATAGATTCCCTCTCTATCTCTTTCAATCTATCAGAATAGATAAGGCTATCTATCAATCGATTTGAAAATAGCACATTCATATCGCTTTTTGTTCATCTCCACCGTGAAAACACAGCCGCCATAATAAAAGTGAAATTTTCACTTCTAAATCTCGATTAATTAAATCTCCCACTCTAGGTATGATTTTCCGCCCTTACAAGATTCTGCTTAAGAGAATTCAATTTGAGAGCACACGTTACAAATTGGAGTGGAAATTTTCTTACTTGTGGTTATGATAAAATAGTGTTTAAACTTGAGGTTCCATAATAACCTTATTTATGATTACTTATATTTTGATACATTTTTCGACCAGGTGGTGGGTCATATGAGTTTTGTTGAATAATCAACCCTTGTATTTAGGTTTGTGGGTGTTAATACTAAATGGCCATTACTCCTCTAAGAAAAATAAAATGATTCCTATATTTTCTATCATGGTTTATTTGGAAGTTTCTCACGTAAGATGGTAAGTGAGACTTAGGAAGGGTCTTAGGGAGGTGACAAACAAATCTTAATTCTAAACACATAATTATTCAAATTATTAGATTGATCGATATGATCCCCAAAACCTAAGCATTAATTGGAAGGTATGATAATGGAAGGAGTATTTTTGCAAGATACTAGTAAAAAGAAAGGTTAACACACGTTGTTCGCTCATAGAATAGGCTCTATTTATTTCTTGCTAGATATTAATGGTGGATACTCTTGAGTTGAAGGAGTTTAATTCAACAGTGTTAATTAAAATAATTAATTGCAATAATTTATTTAAATTATTCAAGGATAAATGCTAGAGTGTTGTGGGTCCACCAACTATTTTTGGTGAACCTAAGAAGTTACACACAAAACTATGAAACCTATACCAACACGAGGACTTATTAAGGTTAGATAAGTATATTAATTATGAGAATTGGTACAATTAATGCTTTGTTAACTTAATGAATTAAATCAATTCAATTAAATAAAAGAATTTTATTCAATTGAGTCCACGAGATGATGCTAGTTTAGATGGAGAAATAATAATTAGTTGGACTGCTTAATTCAATTTAAAAATTAATTATTAAAGATGCAATTAATTAATTGAGCGAATTGGAATTAATTTAGAATTAAGGTCCGAGTTCAATTATTGAAATTTTGGCTCTAATACATAGAAGCTCAAAAAATCTATATACTTGTAGGAGAAGATTTAAAGAAATTTTTAGAGTATAAAATTATAGTTAAGGCCACGATAAGAATCCTATCCTAGCGTGGGTTAGTTGTATTCGGTAGCATTTAACCAGTGAGAATAAGAGATGATTATTTAGAGATGGTTATTAGGTTGGACTTAATTCAATTTCAAGCTTACTTTTACTTATACATAACCCCATATAGTGGCCCACTATCGCTTGCCTGTTTAGTCTGCTTTACTCTCTAAGGTTTAAATTTAATCTTCTCTCATCTCAAGTTCTCTTACTTCTATCTATCTCATTCTTTCTTCTCCTATAAAGTTGAGAGATTATATTCTTCTAATTCAAGATCCGTTGATATACTTAGAAGCCAAAGAAGATCTGGATTGGCGATGCGAATCTTTAAATTTGAAAGGACTCTTTATTACGAATTAAGACAATTTGAAGATCAAGAGAGTTATAACCAGCTGTATACAATTCCAATCAAGGAGAGTGTCTCTCTAAACATCCAAGGAAGTTTAGAGAATGTTCTCGGCTTCTCCAAGTGCAAGAACAGGCGCCCTATTGGATTCATGAAAAAAGTAAGACAACGTTTAAAAGATATTATGAAAACGTTCAAGAAAAAAAAAATAAAAATGAAAACAAAGCGATTTAGGAACAGGAAGAACCTTCAAGGTAAATTTTCTAATCCCACATTCGCGTTGTTATCCGTACAAGGATTCGCGCAACAGCAGTAATGGGATGAATAAGTTAAAAGTGATGATATATTTAACCATTGAAATTCTAAATTTTTGGTGCTTGCGTCTCGAGGCCTTTGCAAAACTAACATGAGCATTCATTCTTTTGAATCATCCATCAACGATCATGCGAAAAATGTCTCGCCAAAAAATATAAAGAATTGAGAGATAGAGAAAAATTTAGAAAATAAGAAAAGAATTTTAGGTCATGCATGTGGAGAAAATTTGATAAAGAGATTTCTTTTTTATTTTTTTGAAAAAGGAAGAATTCTGATCAAACAAAGAATATAATTTTTCACTACACTTAAGAGTCCCGGCAAAAGTAAATACTAATTTGGTTTAAAAATCCATCTTTTTCTTTATGTATCCATATACATACACCAAATATGAATATGTGGATTTCAAATATATGAATACTAGCATGTGCTCGGTGCGACACACTGAAAATAATTTTATGATTGAGTAATTTATTTTACAATAGTATTTATTTCACTTCATGTGATTAAAACACGAATTGTAATTATTTTTAGCATTTAATGAAAGAGAATTTATTACTAATTAAATAAAATAATATGAATATTTCAATTAAAAATATTATATTTGAAGAAAATTTATAAATAAATAAGTTCAAAAATACCAAGAATTTCTCACTTAAGTTATAAATTATACAAAAATTTACAAAGCGATAACATTTTAAAAAATAAATAAATAAATCAAGAAAATAAAAATAGAGCAAAATATTTTACTAAATGCACTTTTTAAATTAGATATATATATATATATATTTATACATACATATTTTGATATGATAAATACGCAAATGGTTATTTTTTTTATAATATAAAGCTTTTTTGTTTGATTTCTTAATAATGAGGAAGTTTTAGTTACAATTTTCATAACATTCGAGAATTTTAAATATTAAATATTTTTCATTAGAGTGTGTACATATATATAAAATATCTTTGTGCTTTATCTATAAAAATAGCTTACATCGGGTTATTAATTATTTGATAAGTAATTCAACAAGTAGTTTGTAGCATACAATTTTTATAAGCCAAAATATCTCTTAACATTCCATATAACTCTAATAAGTAAAGTTTATTTATTTATATTTATATATGTAGCCAATTTATTATTTTTGAAATTATCAATTAACATATATAATGTATATGAATAAAATAATAAGTAAAATTTAATATTCATTTTAAAATAAAATACCAATCTCTCATAAGTTTCTTTTATAATGAGGATATAAAAATTACAAATAATTAAATGAATACTTACTTTCAGTCAATTTTTTTTTATCTCACAGCATTAATTCATGTAAAAATATTTTTATAAATTATAATAATAAAGAATATTAAAATAAGTGCATAGGATATTATTAAAAAATAGTGTAATTAAATTTAAATATAAAATTGATGTCATTTGCTATTGACGTGGTCATTTATCAAACTTTTGAAAATTTTCAACTATTTCAACTATATATATCCCATAAAAAAGAACTTATTTCAAACAAATGAAAATGAGTTCTCCTTTGTAATATTGCTAAAAAGCTGAAATGATTTAAATTAATAATGTAAAAATAAAGTTTAGAATTTATAGTTGTTGTAGGAAGTAACTGTTTATTTTTTAAACAAATTTTTTAATGAAAGTATTTGTTATATTCTATATATATAATTTTATCTAAGAATATTTTACATATCTAAAAATATTATTGTAAAAAATAATTAAATTTTAAAAATTTTGATAAATTGAGAACTTGCATATCAATTAATTTATAATTATTCATTTCTCAAACTTCTAACTCTTTAATAAAGAAGTAATGATTTGATATTTTATACAAATATTTGTTCATCTCTTTCAAATGCAACAAATAAGTTGTAAAAATTTTTTAGTCACAATGTTAAGAGATAATTATGATTGCTAAGTATTTTAATTTTATATTTGAAGTTGTGTAGCAAATAATTATTTAATTAATAAATAAAAATAATTTATTTGATCAAATGATTGAATATTTTTTATTTACTTATTAATTTTTTTAATTAGAAATAATTGAATATTGTATTTTGCAACTAAGAATAATGTGATTGTATCTATATAAATACAAAAAATAAAATTATTAAAAATTGGTTGTTGTTTTGAAATAACTTAGTTATCATCTACTTTTTTGGGAGAAACTTTAAGTCTTTTTGAATAAAAATATATAATTAAATTAAAAAGAAAAAGAATCTCACTCTTTAAATGAAAAATAAACTAATATTTATTAGATAATTTGATTACTTAGTATATCTATTTAATTTTTGATAGTTAATATTATTAAAGTGAATATAAATTATACTAAATATGAAATATATCAATTGTGTAAAAGTATTTACTTAGTAATGAAATTTTGATTTTTAGTTATATATACATAATTTTCTATAAATAATTTATTTATTAAAGAGAAATAAAATAATTTTCTTATAAAAATATTATAAATAAGTAAAAATTCAACAAATCGAAATAAACTTATCAAAGTACATTATATTATATAGAAAAAAATGAAAAAAAATCTTTCTTATATGTAAATAATTAAAAATGGGTAATTAAGTGTTAATAAATTTAATGAATATTTTTTTATAGAAAAATATATTGTATGTCTTCATTCATTTTATAAGAAAATTGGAATAATTTCAACAACTTAAATATTCATAATATCACATTATTTGACGTACATTATTCAAATGTGAAATATATATAATTGTTTTTATCTAGATAAATTGAGAGAGATGCAACTAAAATAATAGTAAAATAAAAATTCAATATCAAAGATAAATTCTGATATGAACATACAAAAGTATTTGAAAATAGTATTGAAAATAAACAATATAATTAATTGAAATAAAAAAGTTTTGCATGTTGATACTTTTAAGTAATATAAAAATTATAATCCTAAATTGGCCATAAGAACTTTAATTTTAAATAAATATTGAGGAAATAACAATTGAAGCAATAACATTGATAAAATGTTAAAATATAATAGAAAAGTATTTAATTAATTTAGAATAAAAATAATATAAAGATATGTTCCAAAAACATATTATAAACTTTCTACTGAATGAACTTTAAATTAATTAAAAAGAAAAAAGAAACATTATTATATTATGCTAACTGGGGAAAGAAGTTATACAATTAAAAATATAGAATTGCATTACAAATAATGTAGAAATAAAATATAAAAAGAATAATTATAAAATAATAAAATGTATATATAAAATAAATAAATATTTATCTATCTTGTGATAAATTAAATTTATAAGATAGAATTTTATGATAAGAGTACTTAATATGATGCTTATAAAATATTTTTTAACCTATAAACTTATTTGGTGACGTAAAAACATAATTATAGATATTTTTTGAATTATCTTATGATATAGAAATTTATATTGCAGTTATGGATAAACACAACATGATATACTTTAGTTATAATAGATAAGTTGATAGTATTAAAATAAAATTTAAAAGTAGATAAATAATTAATAAAAAATTTTAAATTAAATTAAACAATTTAAAATTTTGAGATTTGGATATTTTACCAAAATTACATAATTAAAATTAAAATTGTATAATTATAGATTCCATAGCATTGTGATACATAATAGTATAGAAGAGAGATATAGACTTGACCAATTCAAATTTCAAGGCTGGTAATACGTTTAAATCCAAACTTATTAATTTATCTGTTAATATGGCTAAAATCATTGGGCAGAAGGAAATATCAAAAATAAAAAAGAGAAGGCTTTTTTAAAGGTTCAGTGTGGAACACCCAATGCCCCATTGGACAGAAGTTCTGACGCGTCATGCTCACGCCTCCCTGAAAAGCAATATACTAACTCTACGGCCACCTGGTACGATTACAACGATTCAATCAAAGATTTTTCTTCTAAAAATAAGCTAAATTATAATCACACATTATTATTATTATTATTATTATTATTATGTAGTATAATTATAACCTTCTAAATTAATCTGCAATACACTTTTCTATCTCCTCCATATTTGTGTATTGTTGTTTGATAATAAATGTGAAAAGTGCAATCATTTTCCAAGTTACTCAGTTCTTTTTTTTTTATTATATATGAAAATTTTAACCCAGCATACCAAACTTTGTTAGTTTTTTTCTTTTTTTTTTGAAAAAAATAATGACACACCATAAATTCAAACTATGGGGAAAGGGTTTTAATTAAGAATTGGTCATTGGACGTACAAAGGCTTTTCTTTAAATAATTTATAGGGGAATCTTGTAGTGGTGGTATGTATTTGGCGTGATTTCTACTGGAAAATTGATGGGCTGCCCATGGTTTCTAAGTTTGCTTGTTTCCTAGGAATTATGGTTTTTTAATTATTTATTTATTTATTTATTTATATTACTTCTATTATACTAGTATAGATAAATAAATTCCAAGCTCTTTGAACTTTCTTTCTTGAATTCTGAGATAGCAATTCCTGAAGTTGGATGGATGTAGGCTTATCCATGGTTTGATTTGAACATTTTAAAGGCCCAGTCAGAATATATTTCTTGGATATTTGATTAAGGTTTTATCTAAATTGAGATTATTTAATTAAAGACTGTGTACCGAACCAATTATGTTTTTGATTTAAGCTTTTAATTGGTTGGTTGGTGTTGCTGGGACCAAAAATTTAAATAGTGGTTGAATTAGGGTTAGGGTTAGATCCGCCGAATCAGACTGTACTTGCGGCCTTCTTTTGACTGTTAGTGTTTTACTCTGGGGACAGGTTTTAATTTATGATTAACATAATTATTTGCTAATTATTTTTTTAATGCGGTTCTTATTTCTGAATGGTCATTGTTTTCTCGAAAATCTGGTCTAGGGATTGCAATCCAAGCGGCTACAGCGCAAAAGGGGTTTCAATAATTGAATCAGAATATGTAAGTCTACTGCTAATATTGTTTTTAGATCTAAATTTTCTGTTGTGGTTAGTACAGTTTTTCCTTTGCCTTTCAGCAAATGTTCATGTATTTTCTGAAACTTATGCTTTTTTCCCACTGGGTTTCGTATAAGTAGGGGTTAATTTGATAAATTGTTTGGTTTATTGTAGCAGCTAGATCCCATGCATTGTAGTGGTTAATTTGATAAATAAGCAAAATTACTCGTGTAGGAAAAGACTGGCAGAAAAATCTCTCCTTACCAAAATTAATTTTTTGTTCTAAAAACTATTCTTCATTATTGAACTATGCTCACTTTCCTAATGTCAAACTTGTGGCAAAAGCGAATATGGAAAATCAGTGCTTCTGGGTTGGGCAGGGAGGACTCCATTTTGCTTAGGCTGTACAAAGATGTGGATTGCGGTGTTGGATTAGGGCATTTGGTTGTGGCAAATCACTTAATGAACTGCAGTTACAACTATTTTTGTTCGTGTGTTGCGTAGAGGTTGAAACTATATGTATTATGCTGAATCCGGATTTTGCCTTTTTTTTTTTTCCCTAAGAAATAATTTTCTCTTTCCCCTTTTCCTTTCTTTCCAATTTATATATTCAAAATCTTTAACAGCTTTTCTAGTATAATTTTATTTTTTAAATTTGTTGTGTTTTGCATTCTTGCTTTAAGACATTGCATTTCCAGTCTATGATATTTAGTTATTTTTTACCTAATTTTGTTTGTTTCTGTTATGCATGCAGATAAACTTTTCTGCATCATTGAAGCACCTCGAGTTGAATAAGTTTTCTGGAATAATTTGAGACTCATATTATTCAGCTTCTGAACCTCTGATACACTTGACGTTATTGTAGCAACCTATAATTTAGGCTTCCAGAACTGCAGATCAGTTTTAGCAGATAATTTACTTTTAAGGTATTTCTTTATGCTCTTTGTTTTTATTTCATCAAAGCGTATTAACTCATATTTTTTAGGACAAACTCCTTCTTTCATCTATTTATGTTACTTTCTTTTGTTTCTTAGTGGTAATGGGCACAGAACTTGTTGGACCTTGTGTCAAAGAAGATAACATGGAAATCCCCTCAATTCCTCCTGGTTTTGAGTCGCTTGTACCCTTCACTTTAAAAAGGATGGAGGATAATCAAGTTCATAGTCACTCAAGGTCCGCTGATGCGTCTGAAGCACAAAATGCCCAGATGGAGATAGAATATGCCTGTGGTGACAACTCAAAAAACTTTAAGTCGCTTAGGCGTAAGCCCTGGATAAAGTACAACCAGAAAGACAGCAGTTCGGATGATGAATCTGACACTGCGCAGGTTGATCAAGTTAGGTTCATATTGAATGTGTATATGACTCTTTTCTGTTTATACAATGCGAGGCCATCGCATCTTACATATTCTACATTTCAGGACATACTTTTGAGGAACTGGCTGCCAAAAGGGGTTATTCGTGGTTGTGAAGCATGCAAGAACTGCCAAAATGTCAGTCTTTCAGAACAAATATTATGTCATTTCTCAAGAATTACAGAAACAAGCATTCGAGAACACATTTTATGTGCATTGGTGTGAACATATAGTTATGACTTATGTGTTTCCCATTTTGATATCATCCTAATTCTGCTAAGCTTGTATTATGAATTTTGCCACATAGCTTAGGACTGATATACTGAGATTGGTCTCAGCAATATAGGTTGATCACTCACTTGTAATTGTTCTAACTGTAAAGTGGCTGAACTTGTTTGGATACTCAAACTTTGTTCAGTTTTGCATGCTTGACCCACAAATATTTTATTGTGAACTTTGAACAGGTTAATGCAAAATGGCATCCAGAAGAAGCTCGCAGGCCTGATCTTGAGGAGGCTCCTGTGTTTTATCCTTCTGAAGAGGTCGTTTTTGCTCCTTGCACTGCTCATTTACCAACATCTTCCCAACCCCACTGATAAGAGCTAGATATACTGCCTCATAATTTTAATATTTATTTTGAGCTGAGTTTGCTCTTAGCTTTATAAATTACTTACATTATTGTTATTTCAATAAATATTTTACTTTTAGGAGTTCGAAAATACCTTAAAATACATTTCCAGTATACGCTCTAAAGCAGAAATATATGGAATCTGCCGCATAGTACCGCCTCCTTCATGGAAACCTCCTTGTCCTTTGAAGGAGAGGAATATATGGGAGGGGTCTAAATTTACCACTCGTGTCCAGCGGATTGACAAACTTCAAAATCGGGATTCAATGAGAAAGATATTGCAAGTCAATCATGACAAGAGGAGAAAAAAGAGAAGATACATGAAAAGCGGATACATTCATGGAAATGGTATCCAGGAAATCAAAATTCCAGGTGAAGTTGGACTGTATGAGGCTGAGAGATTTGGCTTTGAACCTGGCCCAGATTTTACTTTGGATGCGTTTCAGAAATATGCTGATGAATTTAAGGCCCAGTACTTCAGGAAAAATAATAACAATTCAAATTCAGGAAGTAACAGTACTATGCTTGAGGAGCAGTGGCAGCCTTCAGTAGAGGACATTGAGGGAGAATATTGGCGGATGGTGGAGAAACCAACAGAAGAAATTGAGGTAATTTTTCAAAGCTGTATCTGATATAGAGTTATGTTTTAAAAACAATTGTCATTGGAGTTGGAGGCTTTACTCTTTCTTTGGAGTTCACTGATTTGTCTTTCTCTAAAGGTGCTTTATGGGGCTGATCTGGAAACTGGAGCATTTGGCAGTGGGTTTCCTAAGAATTCTCAGCAAGTTGCTCCTGTTTCTGACATCAAGTACATTAACTCAGGATGGAACTTAAATAACTTCCCTAGACTTCCTGGTTCTGTTCTTTCATTTGAAAGCAGTGATATATCTGGTGTTCTGGTTCCTTGGCTATACATAGGGATGTGCTTTTCGTCATTTTGTTGGGTAAGGAAAGAATCCTTTTCACTTGCATGGTATATGGTCCTGGATAGCTGTAAACATCATAAATTGGGTACCAAAATCAGAGAACACTTAATATGAGATTCTGTGATTCTGCTTTGAAACTCTGGCTCCTGACTCCTGACATGTTAGAAAGACGTCTTCTTGAAAAGTTTTGGGTCATCTTAAAGCTCAAGCATAAGTCAGAATGTAAAAAACAAAGATATTATGCTTCACATGAATGGTATTCTTTGTTTGCTTTTGAATGTACTTTGGTACATGTTTTTTGATTTCTTTTGACATGAGGTGTGTATAAGTTCCTGTATATCGCAGGATAAGCATTCCGTTAAGAGCTGAAGCTTTTTCACTGCTTTAATTTGTATATGATAGAGCAGGTTCTCAGTTCAAAGTTGGTATTTTTTTGAAACTCAATTGAGACAGTAATTTCCATGAGATCTGCAAGTCACTAAAACTGCAGTTAGGTTGGATTTACACTATGTGCATAAAATATTTTTTGATGAGAAGTTAAGGTGGAGCCATGGAGGAGTAAAGGGAGATGTTTCTTCTCCAGCTTTTATCATAACTGTATGTCTGTAGCTAGTTCTTTGAAGCTCGTGTTGCATAAAAATTGATGAAGACCACTAATTGCCTGAAGCATAAATAAAGCTATGTGAGTCAAGGTAGACTTAGGTTCACCATCAATTTTATGTTGTTTCATTAAGTTTGCTGGTATAGCTTCAGCATAATGCCATCCTCTCGAGGCAATATCTTGTCGTAAACAACTCAGCTGTGTCTTGTCATAAACGCCAAAACAATATCTTGTCATAAACAACCATTAGAAGAGAACATATTGCTGCCTCTTTGTGTAATTGAAGAAAGTGTTCTAGTATAAACTTTTCCTGTTTTTCCCTTTTTCTGATTATTTTTATTACTGCAGTGGGTGATGACACTTTATCACTGCTGATGCTTCTATTTTCTCCATTTTCATTTCTTGTGTATTTTTAATTTGGTAACAGCATGTTGAGGATCATCATTTGTACTCCTTGAATTACATGCATTGGGGAGCTCCAAAAATGTGGTATGGCGTTCCGGGGTCGGATGCCCTGAAACTGGAGGCAGCTATGAGGAAACATCTGCCTGATCTCTTTGAAGAACAACCTGACTTGCTTCATAAGCTGGTAAGCTTCATTATTGTTTTATGAGAGTTGCCAGGTTGAGAACTGAGCAATTGAATATGATGTGAGCTAGTCTTTCTTGGAATTTAGAGTGTGCTAATGTAGAATTTGACTAGTGCCATGTTCACGTGTGGGAAAGAACTTTCTGGAAGTGTTAATTGCTGGCATTTTGCTTGAGAAGATGCGTACATTCATTATCGATGGCTAGGTAACAATGGACAATTTGCTTTCTTAACAAAATAAGTACAATTGATCTTTGAGTGCTTTGAGCCTATTTCGGAAGTCGTATATTGCTATTTTCTTTAAGTAATGGCACTCTTGCAGTCTTGCTTCTATCTAAGGATTCTCCTGTAGCCAATAATTATGGAATTGGATGGTAATATAAAGCAAGTTGAAGAATGAAAACAGTTGGCTGTACTTACCGGACATGCTGGCACACGTATGATTTATACACATTTTCTGTTGTTGTCTGTGTCAGTGGATGTCTCTGTGCTTGCATCAGTTCTTACACCTCTTCCAAGATTCAATGGCTTTCAGCTTACTAATATTGCATTGTTCCCATGATTCGTTTGTGTTTATGTAGAATACTGATGGTTTATTACTTTATGCTAAATTTCAAGTCTATCGGGGAAAGGTCGGTTCCATCAATAATTTAACTGCTAAAAATTACCGGCAACCAAGCCTTATTTGAAAAAGTTACTCCCTAATTTCTTATCAATCCAATTCAAAATTAGGGGAACAGAAAGTAACACCACTGATTTTGACATTTTATTTAGAATAAGAGTTGTGTCACATGGGAAAAATATCACTTGACTTAAATTTTTCTCACGTCAGCCTCCAATAATTTGCTTAAGATTTACATGGTAATGCGTCATCAACGCATACTTTAGTTTTCTTTTAAACCTTTAATTTCTTTTTTCAACAATGTCTTTCCCATAAATAAACAAACCATGTACTATTAACGAAGCCAATTTCAAGTTGTGCCCCTTCTACGTTGTTAAAATCAAGGTGCCAATCACATTGATTTGATTTAAAGATTGTGCATCTTTTATGGGATTATATTTGGGATATGATTTGTTTTTACTTGGATGAAGTTATCCCCTCCATTAATTACTTTTTCGTGTTGTAACATCCACCATAAATAGAGGTGGCTGTTGTAAGTAAAATTAAGACGGAAATAAAAGTTTTATAGCTCCTGTGGGAACTTTGTCTGTGAGGCTGACTTGCTGTTTTGTTTCAATTCTCCCTTCTTTTCCCAAAATATCTAAAATTTCTTCTCTTTTCACTTTTTTATTTCAATATATCTAAATTTGACATGATATAAGCGGGTGACAAAAAGAACTCATAAACATGCTAGAAACCTTAATCCTTTTCCTTACACTGCTGCCAACCTACGTCTTTCTCCCATCCTTTAGTAGCCCTGCTTTTCTTTTCATCTTCCTTTCTGCTGCCTTTTTGTCTTCCATTGTTTTTAGCGTTCTTTTGAGGTTTTCCATCTGGGGCTCAGAAGAAAAAGAAAATGTGAAGCCTTTGCCTTTCTTGGGTATGTTTGTTCTAGGCTTTACTAAGCCCTCAATTTTCTCTCTCCCTATATGATCTATCATGACTTAGTAAAATCTCTTTTCAGTTGTTGTTTGATTCTGTCATTGCTACACCGTGATCTCTGTCTGATTTTTTCATGGCCATGTAAAATCTCTCTGTGATTCATGATTAGTAAAAATTCTAATAATGATCTCTGTTACACGTAAAATTTCATTGTGATCCCTATTTGATTCTGCCAGAAACTGTGTGAAATCTTGTCATGATCTCTACGTGCTCTATCTACTAAAAGTTTTAGTGCTCACCCAAATTTTTGTTCCTCTTCTCCTAATTGATGCACATTCTGTGTGTTCCTTTGACTCCAAAGATGCTCGGAAGTGTTAAGTATCATGGTGACAATCAAAATAATTTGTGTCTGTAATTGTATAGTCCTTTTTGGCACTTTATCCTTGGATGTGAACCAACTAGTTAGACCACATAATTCCTATTGTTTTATTCTTCTTTCTTCACTTTTCAAAAATAGCTAAAATTTCTTGTCTCCTCATTTTCTTCATCATATCTAAAATTTGACATATGTGATGGAAGATTTGTTCTTTTATTTTTCTTCATGTTGTTTGCTTGAATTTTTAATATGTTTTAGCACATTTAACAAAGATTGGGTACTTGCTCTACACATTTGCAATTGTTGGGGGTTAAAGTGCAAATGACCCTATCAGTTGCGCTTGTGCCTGTTGTCTCTGCTTTTTTCCTTTTCATAACATTCATTGTTGTCGCTTAAAATCAACTTATCACTGTTTAATTGATTCTATTTTGGTTGTAACTGAACTGAAAGTAGGATTAATCATAGAAATATTATATCTACGAACAATATGATAAAATCAAAATAATAAATACACATGCATACATATCTACACAGGTTCACTAACTTTTCTTAAGATGGTGAGACAAGTTATTGAACAATTTTATTCATCTGGTGGTTGGAAGTTGGAACTTAGGTCATTTCCAAAGTTCTTGCATGATTAAAAATTTGTGCGTTGTCAGCAGAGCTTAATATTTCATAATTCAGGTTCTAGTCTTCAATGTCAGTTTCAAAATGATCCACAGTTAAGATAACACACTTTGCAGTCATGCAATTATCACATTGGTTTAGTTTTGCATAGAAAATGATAAGGACTGAGGAATGGCTTTTTCTAGGCCCTTTTGTTTTCATCTTTTAGAGAAAGCATGAGACGAACTAATATTTAGTGAATAAGCAATTCTTTGAATGATATACAACAAATAAGATGCAGCTTTAAAAATATTTCTTATCCTTTTTTCCTTTTGCTTCAGTTGATGTTCAGTTATTATGGTAGAATTCTTGGATATGAGATCCATTCTTACATTGGGAGGAAGGGAGGAGATTGCTATTTTTGAGCCTTCAGCTTTTTGTTCATTTGATACAGATGTTCGAAGTTCACCCTGTATCTTAAATAACGTGCAGGTCACCCAACTTTCGCCCTCAATCCTAAGATCTGAGGGAGTGCCCGTCTATCGATGTGTTCAGAATCCAGGAGACTTTGTCCTGACCTTTCCTCGAGCATATCATGCTGGATTCAACTGTGGTTTTAACTGTGCTGAGGCAGTTAATGTTGCTCCTATTGATTGGTTGCCACATGGACAGAATGCTATCGAGCTCTATCGTGAGCAAGGCAGACAAACTTCCATTTCACATGATAAACTATTGCTTGGTGCGGCTAGAGAAGCAGTAAAAGCTAATTGGGAATGTAATTTACTGAGAAAGAACACTGTAAATAATTTGAGATGGAAGGAAGTTTGCGGAAAGGATGGGATCTTATCAAAAGCACTCAAGGTATCAATAAAATCTTTAGTCATTGTTGTTTTTCAGTATCTGATGCTTGATGTGAAAATATGCAGTTTTTAATGGAAGAGCATTGGTAGGGCTTAGATGTCAGCATGTATCTTGAAAGATACTTAAATCTATTCGTTTTTCTCTTCAAATTGTTGCCATGCCTCAGCATAGTTATAAAGTTGATTCAAAATATTCACTATTACCATATTTACTACATCCATATGCATATTGTTTAATTCATCTATATCATTCTATGGTTAGACTCGTGTCGAGTTGGAGCGGGTGCGGAGGGAATTCCTTTGCAAATCATCACAGGCACTGAAGATGGAGAGCTCTTTCGATGCTAATCGTGAGAGGGAATGCAATGTATGTCTTTTTGATCTGCATCTGTCTGCCGCAGGTTGTCACAATTGTTCACCAGATAAATATGCATGCTTGAACCATGCAAAACAGTTATGTTCATGTTCATGGGGTGCTAAGTTCTTCCTTTTCCGTTATGAAATCAGTGAATTGAACATATTGGTTGAAGCTTTGGAAGGGAAACTAAGTGCAGTATATCGATGGGCGAGGCATGATCTGGGACTTGCTCTAAGTTCTAATGTTTCCAAAGATAACATGCAAATTCCTGTGCTCATGGGTAAGTTATCTCATACATCTCAAGAAAGGGCTCCAAAAGAGATCAATTCACTACCCAATTTAGTTTCTTCAAAAGAGCAGAAAGAGCAAGTGGATGGAGGCTTTCTGAAGTCGACAAAGTATATTGCAAACACTCATTCTTCTCAAAATGTGAAGGCACCTGTGGTGGTGTTGGCTTTGGAAAATGTGAAGGCCTCATCAAACTTGAGTTCCAAGAAAGTTGAATCAGCTAAATATAGTTTTCAATGCAAAAAAGAAAACTCTTCACTGCCGGCTCCCAGGTATAAAATGCCATCATGTCAGCTTTCTCAAGTCTATAGTCTCAAGGTAGTGTCTTCAGAAAATTTAGCTTCAGTGAAATCTGAAGGCAAGGAGTCATCATTTCCTGAAAAAAAAGATTTCATACTCCTAAGTGATGATGAGGGAGATGAACCCAGTAAAGAACCTTCTGTTGAAAAGGGGACTTCTCAAGAGCATATAAGGAGTACTCAGGAGCCAGTTTGCCTTGATAATATGGCAAATGTGGGTAGTTGTACTAATAATCCAGCCTCCACATCCACTGTCACCAGTCCTGTAATGCTTGAAGAAAAGGAGCATGATTGTACTTCCGTGTGTGTAAAAGTTGAAGACCATGCTGAGGCTGAAAGATATGCTGGACCCAATCCACGAAGCAGTTCTGGTGTTAAATTATACTTGTCTGATGCAGATTCTAATAAAGATGTTCCAAGAAGTGAAGAGACAGATGAGCCAAATGCAGATTCTGGCCCCAAACCACAACGAATTGATGATGAAAAATCAAAAGGTGAAAATGGTCATAAACAGTTGGAGTTAGATGTGGAGGCAAGATCCATGGACACCAGACTAAATGTATCAAGCCCATCTGGCCATTGGATTAATCTGGACAGATACTATCGCCAGAAGGGGCCTCGTATTGCTAAAGTAGTCAGGAGAATTAATTGCAATATTGAACCTTTGGACTTTGGGGCTGTGTGTGCTGGAAAGTTATGGTGCGACAGTTGGGCTATATACCCAAAGGGTATGTGCACAAGGATCATCAATTGAGCTTGTAGCTTCTATGCAGTTTTTATTGGATTGAATAGAAATGAGCTTAATTATTCTGTTGAATGCAGGATTTAAGAGTCGAGTCAGGTACATAGATGTTGTTGATCCAACTAAAATGTGCTATTATGTTTCTGAAATTCTGGATGCTGGACGGGATGGACCTCTATTTATGGTAATTATATTAGTTATATGAATGTGAAATCTTTGGCACATCACACGAATCTCTTGTGGTCTCATAAAATGCTTTTTGTTTTGCTATTCGCTGACGAAATTTTTAGTCCATCTTATTTGCAAAATATAAAGTGGCCATATTAATTTATGCTACAGATGCCTGCAATTTGCGATTTTTTTTTCTGTCCCCTCTTTTTGTTCAGATTTCTTTTTTATGCCTAATTCAATAGTGCTGGTGTACTGCCTTTATAGGTTTCTGTGGAGCAGAGTCCTACTGAAGTATTTATTCATGTCTCGGCTGCCAGATGCTGGGAAATGGTTCGGGAGAGAGCAAATCAGGAGATTGCAAAGCAACATAAGTTAGGAAGAGGGAAGCTTCCTCCTTTGCAGCCTCCTGGGAGTTTGGATGGCATGGAAATGTTTGGCTTTTCTTCACCAGCAATTGTGCAGGCAAGTCCTTAAAACATGTACTTGTTTGATTATGAAACTCATGAGTAGGGACTTTCTGCTAACTACAGACTAACTAGTATTGACTATATATGTGAAGTATTATTAATCATATTATTTGAACTTTCAAATACTTGTGACTAGTGCTAAAAAACTCTCTGTGGACAACTACTTCTAGCTGATTCTCAAAATGGCCTTCTCAGTCTCTTTCACATGCCTGTGGTCGTCCTGTTTTGCACAGGTAATCCAGGCCATGGACAAGAATCGAGTGTGTACAGAATACTGGAAATCACGGCCACTGATGAAAATTCCTCAACAATCTCAATCTGTGGACAGCAGTGGTAAACTTAATTTGAAGTGTGAACCCCTGAATGAAGAAGAAACCTGGAAAAGCCACACTCCTACTGAGAGAATACTGAATGGCCTATTTAAGAAGGCAAATCCAGAGGAACTTCGAACATTGTACAGTCTTTTACATAACAATAATTCAACTGAGGAGCAAAGCCTGTTGACTCGGCTTCTTAACGAGGAGATTAATAAAATGCACCCAAGATAGAAGAAGATTCTCGTTTCCTCCCAGCCTTGTGGTGGATAGATCATAGATTAGGGTATGGTCCTGCCTTATCTAACTTTGTAAATGCTGAGCCTCATTTTTAGGTCATTTTACACGCCTGCTGTCATTTTGATCCTGTTCTGTTGGATTCTTTTTTGACTGACTTAGTTAGCTGAAGAGCAGGAACAGGATTCATTGGACGGATATTTTTGAATAATTAGCTCTGCAGTCATTCCAATACTGATTTAATAAATATTCCATTCTTTCTTTGACATGTAATTTTGACTGACTATCAATGAAACAAATATGAGGAGTTTTATTAGACAATTTTCTCCTTTACAGATCCTTTTTTGGTTTATATTTTTACGTTAAAAAGTGGCCAGTGAGATTGCAAATTGTGAAATTAAGCTGCTCAGGTTGTCAGGGGAATGAAATCTTTCAAAAGAACATAACGTGGGCGCCATATTTAAGTTGTAGGCTATCATATCATGTGCGAGGGTGGCCCAAAGCACTATACTCAAGATGCTCATCAAGCATGCAATAACCAACGAACCTTGCAATTTGAGTGGTATACCGGAAGTAATAAATTCTCAGTAAGAAAGAAGTCAGACCACGAAGAACGGGTGGATGATTATTGACTATCTAGACTAACCAATACTTTGGAAAATGCAATCAAGAATAGAAAATTACCAGTAAATATAAATCATAATAAAGACACGATTCCCAATTTTTTCACCCACTACCATATGATTATTGTATACAAATGGACCTATGAACACCATGCAAGCAATTGAATCATTGAAGTAGTTCAGTAGTTAGGATTCCCTTATTTAGATTATTACAAACTCTCAACCTCAGACCACCACACTCTGATAAGAGTGCAGCACAAGAATCCATTAAAACTATAAATTATACCATTCAATCCCCCCAATTACCTCTAAGCCTCAAAGTTCAATTAAATCGAGTCGATCCTTTGTTTATCATGAATTATCCTCTCTCAAACTCAAACCCATAAACATAATATAACGCAAGGTTGGCCGATCAATAATTGAAATATTAAACACAAATCAACCGAGAATCACCACAACAATTATAAAGACATGATACTCATTCATCAACACAAGCATACATCCTTACAACATTATCATTTAAGATTAAAGAAAAAGTTGTGCACTTGCAAAGTGGCGAACAATTCACACGAAAATTCGACACAAAAGTTTAAAGTTGGAGTTGCCTCAACTGTCTTTCAAATTAAATCCAAGTATTATGCTTCCCTTTGCGTACATCAAGTCCTTAGCTGTTGAATGAAAAAGTACAGGCTCAACTTAAGTCTATGTTAGAGAATAGACCACTTTTCTCTATAGGACTATAAACAAAAGAAACACATTTTCTTTTGCTCCTTCAAACGGTTGCATTGTCATCTGTTCTCCAATGAAGGCATTTCATTCTAGTATGGAAATCCTTGTTTCGGTCATTCCAAGTGATTTCTTTTGTAAACCTAGGCTCCCCCGGCAGTATCTGAGATGGGCAATTCATCAGTGGCTGATGTTGTCATCTCTTCTGCTCCATCTGCGATGAGTACATCACCACTGGCTGATGTTGCCCTCTCTTCTGCTCCACCATCATCTATCCCACATTCGGATCTCAATTGATCAGTATCATCCAACTTTTGGCTCCTCATTTCATCAGTATTTAACATTTCCATAGTGTTTCCCTTGTCTTTGGTGCCTACAGGCTCAGAAGTTCCAAAATCAGGTGCAATAGATTGATCTAAAGCAACCTCAGACTTGGCCTCAACCTCAGGATCAGCCATAACTTCCTCCTTGGGAGATTCAACAGCCAGCGCAACAGACTGATCCAAAGCAGTGTCAGCATCAGTGTTGGCCTCATCCAGTGCAAGGCCATTGTTCTTTGCATTGGTTTCCTCTTCTCTTTCTGCTTGCAATCTGTATGCATCCATCAAATGCTGAAGCCTTCCTAGTTCTGGTAATAAGTCACCATATCGCTTCTGCAAAATCCGCTCAAGGTCCTTCTGTTTCTGAACCTCTTCCCAGAGGTTGCTGATCCTGTGCTTTGCTGATATTTGCTCTTGCTTCTGTAAAGCTTGGAAGCACTCAAGTTCTGTCCCTGCAGTATCCATCTGCTTGAAGGTCGCTTCAATCTGTGTCCAGAGTTTTCCAGCTCGCATCTGATAATCCAGAAACAAGCCATTTAGAAATCTAAGCATGAATGTTGCGCAAATCAATTAACACATTACAATTTACTAATTGAACTTCAACTACAGGCTATATAGAGTGCTAGACTTCCATTCTTATATCAGACTATTACAAAATGCCATATCAGAAATATTCACATCCTTCGCATGATTGCAAAGCCAATGTAACTCATTACAACATTAATGAAAATTTTGAAGTGCAGAAGCAAAACCACGAAACCAATACCCACACACTGATCATCTCAACTCTCACATTCATTCAACTAAATATCCATGACAGTCATCAAATTGTAACGTGCTTCTCTGTCAAGTTTTAACAAAGTTAATTTCCAAAAGAACTTAAGAAATTTGGCTAAACAAGCTTTGCTGCATTTCCCAAAGGATAAGGCATAAGTAGACCTATACCATTTAATCCAGTTAAAAACACCGAAAAATTGTTTACGGAACTATAAAAACACCAAAGAATTGCTTACAGAACTATTTTTGAGAAGATGTCATTATCATTTTTAGCAAAAGCATTACCTAATACAACCCAACTTTAATTATCATTTTTAGCAAAGCATTATCATTTTGAAAATGTAACACATTGATGTAAACCCAACATCTAATATTTTGCCAAAGTTCAACCATATAAGATGCTTCTCGTCAGCTAGAAACATTTTGCATACTCGCAACATAAATGGAAGAAAACAAGACAACACTCAGAGAATATTATATGTTGCAGAAAAGCATACTTGGTAGCCACTAGTCAGAACTTTTATTTTCTGCTCATGCTTTTGTTCTTTTTTAGTCTCATCATCCATCTTCTTCTTCACATTTTCAAATTCATTTTGCAAGGCACCAAGCTTCTCCATATTGTTGGCAACACTTGATAGACCATAGCCATCACGAGTAGGGAAGTACATAATATCATTTAAGCATGTTTTATGTGCTTCCACATAACCATCAAGAGATTCATTCTCATGGCCCATTGCAACATGGAGAAATTGGGCCTCGTCCTTTATCAATTCATCAGCCTGCATGATAAGAGCTTATTAGTAGATACAGTTACAATAGTTCCTTTGATAATAGAGTGAAAATTACAAACACATCAAAGTGATAACTCTAGCATAGCATCTCTAAGAAAATCAAATTTTTGCATTGCTTACTTCAAATCAGGGAAAATTACTGAGAACATTATACAATGAAGTTTTATATCCAAAGGAACCACGAAAAATGTCTTTCAATCCAAGAAAATCATCCCATCATCTTCTCATTCCCAAAAACCCCAACAGTTAACTTCTAACTAACAATTTTGAGATTTTTTTTACTTTTAGATAAAATAACCCCAGACTGTCTAACATTAAGAAATTAACGAATGAGTTCCCTTGACATATATTTTTCTTTTCAAATTTCAAATTGCTGCATTGTACAATGAGGATTTTAATCTTTTTCATGTCAAATATATTAAATTATTCTATGTGAATAATAAAAGTTGGAATCAGCGTGAACTTAAAAATAACATGTTAATTAACTTTTAACTTTTCTACTTTTGAGAAGATACCAAAAAATTCAGAATTAAAATTTAAAAGGAATTGATACAATTTATCTATTTGTAGAATCGAAAGAAAAAAAATCCTCAAAAATAACTAATTAATTAATTTTTTATCAAAGAAGCCAAGGATAATTTACTCCAAGAAATCATAAACACCTTAATTGTATTAATGTATAAGTTAACAGTTAGGTTTTCAAATAAAAAGTTGGAGAAGTAGGGTTCTTTCATATAAATGTTTATTTTTAGGGTTCTTAGTGCAAAAAAATTTTTTTTTTTTTTGTGTGTGTGTGATGACCATTGATAAAGCTATTATAATGATAGAGATCATACAGTCTGCTCAAAGCTAAATCAAATAAAAGACCAGCATATTCAGTCTTAAATTGAATTACCATTATCAGCTGCAGGTGTTAGGGCAAAAATGGTATGCTGTGGACCACAGAAAAGTAGGCTGATAGGACCATATGTGAGAAGTAGGCTGATGGGACCATATCTGAGATTATTCCATCTTTGAAAAGCATTTATTCAACATAGTATGCATTCCTACCTAAAGTGTGTATTCACAAGAATCATTGAATTTGAATTGAAGCTCCGGAAGAACACAACAATTCTAGCAATAAAACAAGAATTTGTGCACTGAGTGCAAACGGGTGTTAGACCATGTGCAATTTACAATAATTCAAAATTTCAAATAACCTTCCAAATTATGACTAGATTTTAGCACTGCTGAAAAATTGATATGTGCGGTGTGCCACACTACAATAACTTGAATAAATTTTAACATGTAAGATTAGCCACATGCAACAAAAAAAAGCTCCAAACTCAACTTGAAAAGAAAACAACGAAAACTTTTATTGAACAAATTGGCATGATAGATATCATGTCTAAAAAGGAATTGATTTGCAAACCTCTTTCAGCTCATTTTCTTCAAAATCATCAATTGAAGGCACCGGTACAGATTTCCCGTTTGCAGCACGTTTGCTGCCTTTCTTCTTCTCCTTGGTGGCTTTTTCATCCAGGGGGTATTTTACATTATCATGCTCTAGCAAAGACAGAAGTTCCTTTCTTATTAATTTGTCTGCCTGCTCAAGTAATGTTGGAGGAACAAAGGAGCTCTTATCTTCATCAGCTCTCATCAAAGAGTTTCTCATAAGGTCCAGTGAAGCAGGAGGAGGTCTCGGTAGCTCCCTTTGCAGTACTTTTGATCTTTTCTTAAGTAATGCTTGTTGCCTTGTTTCTTCCTCAGCCTTCTCTCTAGCAATTCTGTCTGACATATCTTCCTCAATTTTATCCTCTGGTTCTTCTTCATCTTCAGGGAAGGGCTGCATAACTATCTGATACTCATTCTTGGGTTGTGGAAGATTTCTCAGTCCAGAAATCAGTTCTTTTCTTGAATCAGACTGCCTTAATTTGCTACTGTCATGCATATCCATATCTTCGTTAATATGCAGCTCATCCCTCATTGGGTTCCTTTTGGAGTCATACCAAGAGAATATACATCACGTGAAGGTGTCATGCCAATTCTAGAGGTGAGACCTGTGCTTCCAGGCGTTGCTGAAGGAGTTAAGAGAGGATTTGGTGTTGCAATATCCCTTTTCTTCGGAGTGACTCCAGAAAAGTCTGAAGGGTGCAACACTGGATTCTCTCCACCAAGCAAGGGAGTC
This sequence comes from Jacaranda copaia, assembly GCA_014898725.1. NCBI lineage: Eukaryota > Viridiplantae > Streptophyta > Magnoliopsida > Lamiales > Bignoniaceae > Jacaranda > Jacaranda copaia. The sequence goes on along the minus strand of JACGDI010002611.1, from coordinate 215,618 downwards.
TGGGATAGAGTCAACCTCCGCTGGTTCTCAGCTTCCATCATAACAGCGTCCTGCTTGCCTGCCGGAGTTCTTTGAGGGGTTCTCATTGGAGTCATACCCTGTCTTGGAGTCTGGGCATAGCTTGCAAGAAGAGCACGTGTTGCAGCATTTCCTTCCGTCAGCTCTTCATTTCCAAGAAGGTCACTGGCAATACCTATCTTAGCAATGGCCTCCAATTCATGGTCTGGAATCTGTGGTGCTGGAAGATTTAATTTAGACCTTTTTCGAACTGCTTCAGGATCATTAAGCTTGTTAGCTTGCAAGATTGCAGACGGAGCATCCTGCCTCTGTGCTATTTTATTTCTTGCAATGTCCTGCTTTCTTAGGCGTGCTTCTCTATCAACTCTTCTTTCACCTTCAAGTTCTTCAATAGTGGTGGGAAGCTTGACTAGTTCAGCAGGCCGATCTTCATCAATGACATCATAAAAGCCTGGAGGAGGCCTCTTTTCAAAGGGAATTTCAGCAATATAATCAATTCCCCTTCTTTTTCTCTTTCTTTGACGAATGTCAATTCCAGCAGCTTTTAGTTCTCTCCTTTTCTGCAATGAAGCAAGCCGTCAAGCCTCTTCTAGCTGCTTCTCTCTGGCTTTGCTTTTTGCCTTCTTGCCTCTAGTGTTGGCCAACCGCGCCCGCGCTTCAGAAAGCATCTCCTTCTCATCCTCATCCATATCCACAGGATCAGGACGGGTTGGCTTAGATTCCGGATTGGGGTCAATCTCTCCAGGACGCAACTTTCGTGGATCATCTCCAGGTTCATAGTTCTCATCCTTAGCACATACAGCATCGAGGAGCTTCTCATACCTTTCTAGGCATTGAGATGGAGTACGCCCAACAATCAGGGCAATAGTTCTCCATTGTGTGGGCATAAGTTTTGCAAGATGCAATAGTTTCTCATCTTCTTCTCGAGTCCACTCAGTCTGCACTTCAAGAAAGTTTTTCAATTACCAAACACATAAAATGGAAGGTTAAACCAATTCCGCAACCTTCTTGAATTAAGAAATTTTAACATGTCTGAAAATAAGAGTCAAAGAAACAATAGAACATGCCAAAACCATGCTATAATTACTAAAATTCCAGTTTTACTTGATGTGAATTGCATCAATGTATTTTTTAAGTCTGAAAAATAAGTTTCATGTTAATTAATTCTAAGTTTGAGTATGATATAAAACTAATTCAAGTATTCAACATCACGTGGGAAAAAGAAACACAGACAAACATACAGAGAGGGAGAGAAATTTTTATTGATGTTTAATCCAGCGAGCTAATAAACTCGAAGTACTACTTATGTTAAGTCGAGGTACAAAGTTTAGAAATTAAAATTAAAAAGAAAATTCTTATTACTTTGATTCAGAAATTACACAAATTTTGTCATCTAGAATTTGGAAATTTTGCAGAATCAGCCAATTCATTGACATAAAATCACCAAGCATGATATTAAATATTATATCAAAAAACTCCCGCAATTCTTCCCAAAGCATCCTTACCCAGGTCAGTAAATAGTTGTACATAAATTCCACCAAATTTATTGGATACCCTCTTTATGAATTCGCTTTCCATATGAAAAAGCCCTTTTTCTTGCACTCTTTATTCAACTTTATCTTTCAAGTTTGAAACTTTAACATTTAACAGGATATTTTTAACATGCCTCTATTCAAATTGTTCCATTTTCCAAGTTCTCAATTTCCTACATTAGTTCTCTTTTCCTCCACATGGAGTACTTCTATTTAAATGCGCAGAATAAGAAAGAGGGAAAAATATATAAAATATCAGCAAAATCGGAAATAAGAAAACAAAATCTAAAAAAACTAGAAATGTTGAAAAGCCATCGAGCAACATAACTTTTTGATGGATGGATCAAGCCACTCGTACAAGCGCGCCTTGCATTGCTTCGCCGATTTTCGAACCAGTAGCGAAGAAATTCTAGCCGATTGATTCTTCCCATATTTAATAACCGCCGCTTTCAAGGTCTCGTCCTCCGTATTCTTCCATACTCCACCCTTAATCATTATCCTCATTGTGCCAATCGAATTTGTGTAAGCAACGAGATTAAATCGAAGGAAAAATGGGAGCTGGGTATGATTTATTAGGTTCTTTTAGGGTTTTGTAACTTTTTCCTCTCGTCGGCTCACCGCTGCACCTGAGTACTCAGGATAAATAACACATAGATACCAGAGAAATGAGTAACATTACATGAACCCGGATCAGGTTATGTTATAACATTGGTTATGTTATTTGGAACAATATTATTTTGAAAAAATATAATTATATATTTTTATTTTTTCTTCAAATGTACATTTTTTAATATATGCATACATATTATATATATATTATATATTTTATTATTATTTTAATATTAAAAAAATCATTCCATTCCATTCTATTTTCACTTCAAAAACTCAATAAAAAAGCAAATTTGACCGCTATAATAAAAAATATTTCCTTCAAAACATAAACAAACAAATTAAAAACAACTTTCAGATTCTCTAATAATTTATTCTTCCAAAACACATAATAAAATCAAATAAAAAACATAATCAAACACTATCTACACTATTAATTGAAGAAAAAATGTTAAAAAGTGGGGAAAGAATAAACTATCTCATTGTTATCTTTATTAATTTTACCAATGTATAAATAACACATTAAGTTAGTTACTAAAGCCCTCCAACTTATCTATATATAGGACAAATAATCATTGTTCTATAATCCAACTAAAGTGGTTATGAAGTTTTGATTTTAAGTTAAAGCACATAAATTTGAACTTTATGGTACACAATAAAATTCTACGTTAGGAGTTTGTTAGGTTAATCAACTAAAAATAATTAATAAAAAAATTATTTTTTTTATTTAGGTTCAATAGTTAGGCCAAAAGATGCTTAACACAACTCATTTACAAAATGGAGCCCTTTAAATGTATGAAAAATGGTGTTCTAAACATTTTCTAAGCTCCAAAGAAATAAATCCTAGTTTATGCTTTTATATAAAAGGGTACATGATTATATACATACAACAAATCAAGTAATAAGCTTTAAAATATCAATTTTTTGCCACGATGAAGTACTACAATCTCAAATATTGTACATCTTCCTCAATATATCAAATTCTCAAGGTCTTGAATTCAAAGCAACTTAATTTCAGAGTAGATTATGATTTTCTCTTGCAACTCTAAAACAAAATTATGCATTTAATTCAAGAATAAACTTTAAAATTTCAAATCATATTTTCAAGAGAGAAAAAAGGGGGGAAATAGTCTTCATTTTAGGAGATATCCCTAGAAATTTTAATATTGAATCGATTATGAGCAATTTGACTTATATGTAGGTTAAGTTCAGAACTTTTAACCTCCATTGCTTTCGCATAAAGTAAGTAGGTCACATGAATTAATTTGCAACCCACCTGAAATTATAACCCCTTTTTACTAGCATAATGTTTGCTAAGCACTCAGACTATGTAAAACCTTAAACCCACATGACATGGGTCAAATCTATGTCAGTTTATTTTATTTTATTTTATTTTTGTATATCAATTTATTTTTCCTAGTCAGTTGGTCGGATTGATCAACCGAGGGACAAATGGGCTTAGTTTAGTTCAGAAAGAATAAAGGCTAAATCATGCTTTAACTTAAGAAGGATATAACTTCCTTTTTTTGTGAGTCCAAATCACCTGGGTCCTAAAGATCTTGCTCTTGATTTAATAGCTTTGGCATGGATGATGAATCAACTTGAATTCCTCTCAATTCAATTCTACAAGTTCATAGTGTTGGGTCCTAAAATTTTCCCAATCGAGTTAAGGCACGGTTTCTTATTATTTCCAAAATACTTGTTACTTTTGCTTATTGTTTTCCATGGTAACACTATACCCCTTTTCTCTAGAATTTACAATTCGATTTCTCAAAATTCTCATTCTTTATGAGCAATCTTTTAGTTATCTATTGTGGTTTTGTAATCATACTAGTGCTCTTTCATTTTCAATAAACTAATTACCTTAAATATTTGATTCATTATCATATGTACACGTCATTCACTAACTTAAACATTTTCCTTGAGGAAAATACTTCCTTATTTATCTCTCAAATACTATGCTATAGTTATACAAATCAACCTCAATATCGAAATGCTAGTTCTAAGTTAATCATGTCATCTAGATATCGATCCCCTGTAAACACCAAATACTTATTATTCCAAACAACTTTTTAGTTTCCAAGTTATATTATCACAAAAATACTCGCACAATGTGATCCTAAAAACATTATCCCACCAGACATTAGCAAAGTCATATGCGTGATACTTCAAAATAATGGACTACATACTGACTAACCATCCCAATACCAATTTTACCCTATGGTATCAGGCATTATTCCAAAAGTTCACCTCCTAGCCAGATTTCATGTCAAACTTAGTCTCCATTAGTCCAAATATATCTTATTCCAAAGATATTTGAATTATTAACATACCACTTCCCCAAATATCCATATCATTTAAGTCACAATACACTCTTATGTCCAAATAAATGGTCTAGAAAGATCTTTTACTCATCAAACTCAACTCAATCTAGAATGACCATCATCCTGCATACTGATTAGAGTGCTCTATGATAAGTTCATGCCCAATACAAGCCCCCAAGAGTATGATTCCTCCCAAATTTAAAAAGTCACATGCTTGATACCTCAAGAGTTACAAATTATACATTGGTCAGCCACACAACTATAACCCTTCACATCCTTCAGATTGAACATTTTGCCAAAATTCATGTCCTATTCAAATTTCAGAGTCCTACATAATCTTCGTAACCAAAATTTTGATATTTCAAGGATCATATCCTAACTTAACTAGGGTTTTCAAACCTAAGCTCAAATACCACCTTTGTAACACCCCATCTGAGAGGTGCTTGCTCATGACCGAGGTGTTACTCTGATCGAATCTTCAAGAATTTCTAAAATACAAAATAAGCACCTCCAAAGTTTTCAATTTAAACAATTTCATAACAACCCAAATGATGAGTAAGATCAAAATCAATTAATGACATCTACATTATCCAGCCATACTGCAAAACTTCAAGCCAAACTTGAGTTTTCATAATTTGCTGACACTCAAAAGCTCACATTAAACATCTCAGGATTTGATATATTACACTTCATTAAAAGATAAAGACGTAGCCTAGTGATAGACACATTATTTACATTACACACGAATATCACATCCTTACTATTTGTAAATGCCTTAATAATATTATTTACTATGCACAATGGCCCAAGCTCATGGTGTTTTCCATTCCTTTAATTATGGGCAAAGAACAAAAAGAACAACACAATGAGAGTGACATGGGATTGCCCAACAAGCCCACAGTAAGCCTACTTAACATGCACAGTCCAACATCAGTTTTAGGCCCAAATGGGCTAAACCAGTTGACGATAATCATATGGTCAAGCATATTATACTCGATTACATTCGACAAGAGGCTTCAAGCCTTTCAGCCTGTTTAATCATCTCTCTGGTCCACCACCCTATCTGTTTGACTGTAATCAACCAAGACGCTCATGCCAGTGCTAACTCATACCTTCATCGCATTTAATGTTCTGACAAGTAGCACGCCTTTACATTAATGACGCGTGACAGTCGGTACAGTCTCTACCACCAACCCTGTCACCATTTTTGACAGGGAGGCGCCTGCCCAGAGCACCGTTCACCCAAGAAGACAAGAGATGATACCATTTGGAACAGTATCGAGATTTGGAATGACCATTAATCCCCTGGTAAGGACTAAAGCCCACTATATCTGATAGGGGCACCTTCGACATATTACACACCAAGAGAAGGCTATAAATACCTCATAACCAGCCACACTCCAAGTAATGCCAAATATGCTATAAGCTTTTAATATTCTACTCGATTACCATCTTTCGACTAGAACTAATTTGAGTGTCGGAGTGCTTTCGCTAAGGGCACCTTGGCTAGTTTAACGTGCACTGTTGTTGCATATCTCAGACCTCGAGAAACAAAGTACTTAGATCATTCGACCTCCCTGGTCAAATTTGCCTAAGCACCACCCTTTTCACTATAAATGACTTTCAACCTCATTAGAGAGTAAGTTTGAATAACTTAGTGAGGTAATAATCAAAATGCATGGATGGAATATAACGAATGGAATCCAATATACACATATAAGAAAAATATTTATTTCAAATACGAATAATTAAAGCATATGTCCAAGAAATAGGATATTGAAGAATAGATAAATTTCACAGTATTTAAGAAATGGAGTTAGAGATTGTGAGCTGACTCAATGCCGTCCCATACCAGCGAAGAGACTTCTCAAGTTTCAACACATTTCAAAGAAAATTTTAGATTACAAAAATCATTATATTAAGAACCAGCATGGCGAATATTTATGCCACAATTGCCATATTAACCAGAATCACTTATGGGCCTATAAGAGCAGCCTCCACAACCAACACAAATTAATTATGGGCCAATAGAATCACCTCCACAACTAATGTATCATGGCCCTAGGCCCTAGTAGAGACAACCTCCACAACCAATATATTAATTATTACGGATTGGTAGAGACGGCCTCCACAACCAAAGTATTACAAATCGGTAGAATGACCACCACAACCAAAGTATCAACCAATAATAATGAGTTATCATGGCTGTCTCTTAGTCCACATCGTAAAATACAGCGATGGGCTCCATAATGCATCAATTAAATCACATTATAACAATCTCGATGTTATAAGAATTCCATAGTTTAATTCATGAATTTCAAAACCCAATTTAGATATGAGCATTAACTTTCAGTAAAATATTATTTTTAGACAAGTATTCAAGAATTGATTTCTCAAGAACAGCATAGTATGAGGCATTCGACCAATTAAACAAGTTCAATGAAAGAGTCGCAGGATGAGTATATCAAAAAATGAAGTATTGCAGAAGGAAATATTGAATCCCAACATATTGAACAAAATAGATAGCAATATCATATTACTATACATAGGTTCTTTCCTTAGTAAAGAAGTCTCATAATATACATCGAGTATAAACCTCACCTGACAATATTTAATAGCAAAACTTTCCTTAATGAACCTAATAGCTCATCTCCTTATTACCCAGTTATCCCAAAATATCATATTAGAGAAACTAAAATAACCTTATTTTAATTTCTTAATTTATACAACTATACTCAATATATAGGTTGATAATTTTTTTTTCACAATCCTTATTAATCCCAAGCTCGTATATTAAGATGTTTAACCATGTTGAATTCTTGTATACCATATAATCACATGTCTAAATAGTAATTATTTTATCTTCTAACATCATTAAACCCTATCTTATATTTTAAATCAAGAATCAATTACTTATTCAAGTCCTAACTTAATTCTAATAATTATTTTGATACTTCAAAATTACCTAGCTCAAGTTGCTTAATTTAATTGGTTAATGATTACAAGTTTATCCATATCCAAATTAATAAAATTATGTAACTCTAAGATGGTTATATAGTTTTATTGAAATGTCAATAGGATACAAGCCTATGGCATTTAGAAGATACTCAAGACATTTAAATTATAAGGTCTCACTTTAATTGGTACAACTCGTTCAATTTTCAGTTCGAATCTAGCTATGCATATAATTTTTCATTGAAAGAATATACACAGATATATTTTTATCTAGTATTAAAAATACCCACGGATTTGCTAATTGCTTCTTGCAATAGGTCCAGGGGAAAAGCATTGCTATGTTGAGACATCTTATCTATCTCTCCAGGAAAAAGGATTTCTCCAAAAAAGATTTTTCGTTGAGTGATGGCCCTTCCACTCGGTACCGTTGGATCACTTGGCACGCACCCCCTCTTCTAGGTCCATCATAAGGAATTTTGCTTAACAGATCACACAGGATTTTACATGTCCCATGCTACTCGGGTCAGAATGCAAGCTAGTGATGCTTTCAGCCACATATCTTGATCAATTCAAGGTGAAAAATAGATTTACAATGCTAAACTTTTCGATATAACAATACTTACATTAATAGTTCCTAACTAAATCAATTGCCAATTTATCAAACTTAACTTTTGAGTAATTTATTCAATTAAACTTCATACATATTATGATTCGTGGACTAATTTAATTTTGTTAATCTAACTAATATTCATGAATCAATTAAATAGACTCAATTTAAGAGCTTTTATCTAATTTGGGTTGATTTAGAGCCCAAATTCAAGCCTCAGTGTGGCCCAAATGAACTCGAAATTAAATTCGAGTGTTCTAGCCTAAAGTCGCCATCACTGCCATCAAACTATCATGTGCCATCATCAAACCACCACTAAACATTATCAAACAACACCAACCTATGTGCCTCTCTCCAATGAGCAAAATCCCTCACTCAATTTCGCAATTGGGCATTATTTGCCCACTCAATTGGCTGAAAACAACCACAAACCCTATGTAGTGTTGCCTCCTTCAAATCACCACAACTTTCACAAATTAACACTGCCAATAGTTTTCCCACTTAACTCCAACCAAATTGCACCTATTTATCACTACTTCTTGCTGTCGGAATAGAAATCCACCACCACCAACCACCATCGCCCTCAGATTTTCCAATCAATTCGCCAATGTTTCTTGTCAATATTTATGTGGTTTTGCTCACCTTAGTAATAGGAATATGTTTGAGGTATTGGTTTTTTTATTTACCATTGTTTCTTGAGCATCAAGATTTGGGATGAATTAGGGTGGGCTTGTGAGAATTTGAAATAAAGTTGGGAGAAATTGTATATAAAAACTTATCATTTTAGAATTCTATATTAGCCCCCAAATATCTGATTACCTTTTAATTAGGTCTTGCAAGATTTTTGTTGTCTTAACTTTAACCCCAAACCTTCAATTCAGTACTCTAAGTTTTCAATCCTCACTTTAACCACCCCACCCCCTCCCCTCGCAAACATTTAGAACTCTAGGCAATCGCAAACATTTAGAACTCTAGGCAATCAAGTCTTTATTTATTCAATTTTCAATCCTATAATTTGACAATTATACAAGCCTTATCCAACTTAATAACAATCAATTGAGACCTATTCATATATTTTACAATCTCTTATTCAAATCCTAATTAAAATAATTCTCATTATTTCCTTAAATTAGAATCCAAAAAATGGGGGTGTTATGTGTGTGTGTGTGTATATATATTTTCAAACTATATCAATATTTAAACTTTGAAGGTGATACATACGCAAATCTAATATATATAAAGTAAAATGGTGTTCAATTCTATTTTAAGTACATTTTTTATGTAGAAATGATGTGGATAATTTAGTTTTGTTCATATTTGCCATGTAAATATATTACATATATAATGTATGTAACTCCTATAACATATTTCCATATTTCTTTTTTTTATATCAATATATTTTCATATATAATATATATGTAACTTTCTATATTAATTTTTGTAACTCCTCATATTTATATATAATTTTTGTACTCCTTCTATATTGTTAATTTTATTCGTTTTCCCTATATGAATACACAGACATAAATATATACACACACATATAATAATATGCTATCAATATTTATTTTAATAATAATGTAAAAAGATTATATTAGTTCATCTTTTGTAATTCCATATCTGATTTTGATAAATATTCAATATATATCAATATATTTAATTTATATAACCCATTATTCTAATATATAGTTTTTGTACTTCTTTCTATAAATATTGTCTAATAATTTCTTCTAATATTTATTGTTTGCATTCTCAGATTTAATTTTTTGAATGATTATGGATAAATACACACACACATCTATCTATATTATTATATATAGCACAACGATGTGGGACCCATAATTATGCAATTTTAATTCTAATTGTGCAATTTTGGCCAAATGACAAATTCTTAGAATTTTGAGCATTTTAATTCATTTAAAAAAATTTCATTATTTGCTAATTATTATCTCGAACCGATATAATTGTATTTTATCTCAATTTTCTTTCATTAGAAATTTAAAATATATCTATCTATGTATACTATTATATATAACACAACAATGTGGAACCCATAATTGTACAATTTTAACCAAATTTTGAATTCTTAGAATTTTAAGTTTTTTTAATTAAATTTAAAAATTGATTTTTAGTTATTAAATTTGATTTTATTTAGTCCTTTTAAAGATATCTGATTTTTTGAAATCATTTTCTTAATCAGAACAGTATTCTTTATTTATCTATAATATCAAAAAATACTTACACTTTATCTACAAAATCTTTTCCATCTCTATTTTCAATTTGCAGAAGATTTCTTAATCATTTGAACTCTATAGATTGATAAGTCTTCCATGATTTTCTCTTATCTGTAATAACCAATTTATATCTATATCACTATACGTAAAATCTTTCAAAAGTCAGTTCATTAATATTCTTTGGTTCAAGCATTTTTTTTTCACTATGTTCTTTGCGTCCTCTTTATTTTCTAGTATTTTTTTTCTTCTGCCTCTTTGGGTGCATCGTTAGTTTATTATTCAAAGTGTTTATTGTTTATTTGATTTTATTGTTCACCTTTTTTATTTTGTTTTCTTTTTTCTTTATTGATATATTTTAGGTATATTACATGATGGAAAATATTTTTTTTATTTTAATGCTATAATTTTCTTTTCAACCTAAATAAAGTCTATCATTTAGCTTTTATTACTATTAAATTTGTAAATTTCTGTATCTTTTTTGTTTACTACTTAGTTTATGTTATCAATTCATTTATTATGAGATTTATTAATTACACTTAATATTTTTAATTTAATTTAATTTTTATTAGTTACAATTTTCTTCTTAATTAATGATAAATTTTATCACTTAATTTTTATTTTATTTAAATAATTTTACGTTTAGCATCCTTTTACTCATTTTCTGAATCAAGTTATTAATTTATGATTAAATTTTGTAATTTATTTTTTAATTTGCTTTTTTTTTTGGCTCATCTAAGTTTATAGTTTTATAGGATGAGATCTATTTTTTTTGTTTTAATATTTTTTATTTTTTTTCACTTTTTGAATATTTATAATTTTAGAAGTATGTCATTTAATTTTATTTTATATTCATATATTTATAATTATGTATGTATATAAATAAGTATAATTTGAACTCTTTTTAAAAAATTTATATACTACATCAATATATATTCTGAGATCAATTTTGATATATTTAAAAAATTTATGAGATGGTTATTTCAATAGAAAATACACCTATTAATTTTTTAAGTTTATAAGTCTAGACATTATTTAGAATATTAAAATATATACAATTTTTTTTATTTTTGTATTTTTTTAAAATTTTGATTGCTCGAAAGGTTAACAACTTTTTTTGTTATTCACTCTGTTTTTGCCAAAATATAATATGAAGATCCAATTACATTCATACAAAAAAAATTTGAGAATGAACATCATAATTTATTTTTTTCCATTTTTTATTTTACATTCTAATTTCATCCTCATATCCTATCTCTAATTCCTATTTAAGATTAATTTTAAGCTTACAATTGCTTTATTGTTTACTATGATTTTAACTTTGCATTACTAATATCAAACTTTTTTCTTCACTTAATAATTTCATTACTAAGATATGGGACAAATTAAAAGGTTTCTTTAAACTTATATACTAATATTGATCTTAACTTTGTAATTATTTTATATATTTATTTTTAATTTTTAATTTTTTAAAATATTTACTATCATAGTTTTGTTTGGCTTAATTGATTTTTAATCAAAAACTAAAATTAAATAAGATTTTTTCAATCCTTGGCAACTAATATATTATTTAATTCTTTATATTTTAAGTTTTAACTTAATGTATACTCATCCTCTTTTAAGTTTACAACAATCTTAAAGTATTATAATTTTAAATTTTTTCAAACAACTTTGAAGCAATCAATCTTATGTTCTATATGATTCTCATATATTTTTATTTTTTGATGCAACTATTTGTTAGCTTTTGATCACATAATATACATACATATATATATATATATTTAATAATGTACATAATCATACTCATAGATTTTTATTTTTGAATGTTTTAATTTTTTTTAACTTCTCATTGAATAATTTTGAAATTTATTGTTTATGACATAATGTATATAAGATGTTTTTATATTGCAAGCTTTCAAATACTATATGTTAAAACTTTAGATTTAATGTTTCTAATTACTTGATATTTTTTGCAATATTTTTATTTTAGTTATATTTATAACTCAATCATTATATTAACATATAGTAATTTTAAAAAATCCACGCATAGCATGAGGACAATGCTAGTACTATTGTATATTGCGCAATTTTGTGCTTATCTAATTGTGCAATTCTGATTTTAATTGCGCAATTTTGTCCACATGTCAAATTCTTAGAATTTTTAATTTTTAATTCAATTGAAAATTTTTCATTGGTTGTTGATTTAATTTTATAATTTATTTTAATAAGATTAACTTATCTATTATAACTAAAATATCATATTGTGTTTATCCAAAATTGCAATGTAGATTTGTATATCATAAGATAACTCAAAAAATATTTTTTATCATATTTTTATCTCAATAAATAAGTTTATAATTTCAAAAATATTTTATAAGCACCATATTAAGTACTCTTCTCACAAAATTCTATCTTAAAATTTTAATTTATAACAAAATTAATAGATAAATATTTTATTTGTTTTATTTGTAAATTTTATTATTCTACAATTATTCATTATACATTTTATTTCTATATTATTTGTAGCGCAATTCTATATTTTTAATTGTTAGATCTCTTTCCTGAATTAGTACAATATAATAATATTTTTTTTCTTTTTAATTCATTTAAAGTTCATTTCATGAAACTTTTTAATACTTTTTTGATAACGCATCTTTATATTATTTTTTTTGTTTTTATTTTAAATGAATTAGATCTTTTCTTAATAAATTTATGTATTTTATCAATATTATTGTTTTATTATTTTTCTATATTTATTTAAAATTACAGTTCTTAAGGCCAACTCAAGATTGTAATTTTTATATTACTTAAAAACATCAGCGTGCAATAGTTTTTTATTTTAATTAATTATATTTTATGTATTTATTTTCAAAACTATTTTCAAATATTTCTGTATGTTCATATAAGAATTTATCTTTGATATTGAATCTTTATTTTACTATTCTTTTAGTTGTAGCTCTCTCGATTTATCCAGATAAAAAAATTATATATACTTCATATTTGATTAATGCACCTTAGATAATGTGACGCTATAAAATATTTAAATTAGCACTTGATTAATTCATTTCTCATTATGTACATATAAAAAAGAATTTTTTATTTTTTGTATATAATATCATGTGCTTTGATAAGTTTATTTTAATAGATTGAATTTTTACTTATTATAATAGTTTTATAAGAAAATTATTTTATTTTTCTTCAATAAAAAATTATTTATAAAAAATTATGTATATACAGCTAAAAGTCAAATTTTCATTGCTAAGTAAATACTTTTTAACAATTGATATATTTCATATTTAGTAATTTATATTCACTTTGATAATATTAACTATCAAAAATTAAAGGGGTATACAAAGTAATGAAATTATCTAATAAATATGAGCTCTAACAAATATTAACTTCTCTTTTCAATTAAAAAGTTATTTTTTTAAATTTAATTGTACATTTTTATTCAAAAAAAACTTAAAATTTATCCAAAAAAAGTAATTGATAACTGAGTTATTTCAAAACAACAACCAATTTTGTAACACCCCTGAAATTTGGTATTTTTAAGAGATAAAGATCTAGAATTTAAGATATTGATTGATTGGAACTTAGGGCTCAAAAAAAATCAAAAAGGACTTAATTGCAAGATTTTAGAAGGTTTTGGGGTCAATTTACAATTTATCGAGACTTGATTTGGACTTTTAAAAGATTTTTGGGGTTGCATGGTGATTAAATGTGGTCAAAGGGCTTGATCCTATGCATTAAAGTTTTTTGGGGCCTGATTGAAGAAGGACTGAACCTTCGGGACCTAATTGCATAACTTAAAAACTTGGGGAGTGGCCAATGTGTAATTTTGAAAAAGTTTGATTTTTAAAACTTGGCAGAATTCATTTCTTCACCATTCCTCTTCCTTCTTCCATTTTCTCCCTCCAATCGCAACACCCACACCCCAATGAACTTTCTCCCTAATGAAGCCCTCACTAAACTGCACCGAGCAAATGCCTATCGTCACCCTTCGGCCACACCTACACATATATGCACAACGGCTTGGGCTGAAACCATCGGTGGTGGGAAATGGAAGGAAACCCACATCGCGGGTTCTATGGTGGTCAATGGTAGAATGGGTTGATCAGAGTTCTTGATGGGTTTTTAGGGAGCTCTCAACTTGGAGACCTCAACAGAACTTTTGTGTAAAAGTTACGCATAGCGACGACGATGGAAAATAATAGTTGGCATATGGAGGTGAGGAAAATCCATTTGAACTGTTGAGCTCAGTTGACAATATTCCTAGCTGTGAAACTTAAACATGATAGTACCATTGGACTCAGGAGCTCAAGGGGAACATTTTAGTGGTGGTGTTGCACTTTTTTGGTGGTGGAGGTACGGTGGTGGGAGGGAGATAGTTTCTTCTCCTCGATGCAAAGATTATGGTTGGGTTCTTGGTTTGTGAATCTGAGATTTTGTTATTCAAATCACATGTAAAACTTTAATTAAATGATTAATTAATTTCTGGTTTGATTTGAGTAAAACATTGGGCTAACATATGATTTAAATACTAGTTAATTAGACCAACATTATGATTTAGGACCAAGAACTGAGACATGAACAATATATATATATGTAAGCATAATGGACTCGGACATGTTGTGCTATATGCTAAATTTGGATTTAATAAGGATGATGAGGATTATGTAGTGTAAAACTAAGAGGTATTTGCTTAGGATTAATTATGTAAGGAATTAGATTATATGATCATAACTTTGTAAATAAGAACGAGATATCATGCTATTTAGGACCAATATAGACCATCGTGCCTAATTCTAGAATAATTGATTTAATTAAGGCCTTACGTAGATAGTACCTATTGGGCCTTTATTATCGTGAGAATCAATAGATTAGTAATTTTGGAATAGTAATGATGTAAATTGTAGTAGACTATTAGAGTTGAATATGAATTTTGATTATGAATATATTATTTGATTAGGTGACGATAAAGTAGGTCCTGCCGATTAGTAGATTACGGGCTTCGAATGTTTAGTTGAAACTACAAAAGGTGAGGGTCTCCTACTTGGGTTAGTGCTTTGCTTAAGCTTACTTTTGATTTGTTGTACCTCTGTGAGGATTCGCCTATCTGGCATCATTTCCCACTAACCGTTATTCGTGTTAAGCCCCAATGTGGGTTTTCTATTTTGTACCATACTTTAATTGTTTGAAATCTAAATTATGTTGAATTTCCATTAGTATCTGTTATCTGGGTTGAATACCCATGTGAGGGTTAACTTGCTTGATTAAACTTGCTTGTAAATTTCTTAATTCGTACTTGCTCATTTCATTAAAATCTGAACTTAGTTGGTAATTGCTTATTATCTATTATTTGACTTGTACACCCCTACGAGGGTTAATACTTGTTAACACTCTGTTGAGTTAGTTCTTGCTTATTTTAGCACCCAAAACTCCTTTCTATCTTGATCGATACTTGTTTTCATTTTAAGTCATTATTATATGGACTTGTCGACAACTTGCTATGTGCTAATAAGTTGATCCCAGCTATTATGCTTAGGACGTGTTGATAAGTTGATCCCAACTATTTGCTTGGGATATGCTGATAAGTTAATCCCAGCTATTTGCTCAGGACGTGCTGATAAGTTGATTCCAGTTGTTATGCTCAGGACATGCTAATAAGTTAATCCCAGCTATGATGCTCAGAACATGCTAATAAGTTGATCCCTGCTGTGATGCTTAGGATGTGCTAACATGTCTAATCGATTGACTAATTGATTGTAACTCTCCTTTTTTTATGTCTTGTTCATAGAGCAATAAGGATGGTGTAGTTCCTCGGTCTAAATTGGGCTATTGTATACACTAGACGAGCTATCTGTATTTTCTCATGAGTGTGATCAATTGATATGCTCTATACCTCCCGAACAAGTTTAGTTGAGACGATCTTGGGTCATTCGAGCCAACAATTATAATCCCGAGTTAGTACATCCTTGAAGTCTTGAATTTAATGTTGTTTGCTCTTCAAACTTGTTATTGTAGTTCTTGCTTGTTCTCAATACATTCTGTTATGATTATTAAGTGATGATCTGTTGGGCTAATTTTCCTTGATTGATCCTTATTATTCTTTATTAAGAATATCCCTCACTAAGTCTTTTGGACTAACCTCCCCTGTTCCTTCTTAATTTTCTCAAACAGGATTAAGTGATAAGTTTGAACTCCAGGTTGGATCGACGAATAAAATTTTGATTTTCTTCAAGCAGGTAAAAATTGTGAATGAGGTCTTCAGGCTTGAATGTATTTCAGAATGTACTAGGCTCCTAGCTATGTATATAGGCTTTCATGAATGCTAAGTTAGTTTTGAGATGTTATGATAGGTCGTAGATAATCATGAAGGCTTGAACTTGTTTATATTTTGCTGATGTTATGTATTTTGGAGATTTTGCCAAAGCGTGTTAAGCTAGAGTACCGTGCATTTCTTGAAAGATTTGAAGATAAATTTTTATGGACTTATTGATTTTACAAGCAAATATTAAGATTGAATTGGTAGCACCTTTGCTTTAGTGCTGTCCTGAGTGGGGTGCTACAGATATAGTATCAGAGCCTAGGTTGTCGATGGCCTAGGCCTTTGGGCATTATTGGATTTGTGATTAATCAATTATTTAGGTTAGTTTAAGTATGACTTATGGATATTACATGTAATTGGGGAACTTCTATGTAACCTAAGGAATGAAAATGAATTTGAATAATTGGTATTAGGGAGATGAGTTGTGTACTATAGGTTGTTTGTAGGATCTTATTGTATATTGTAAGATGATTAAACTTGTGTACACTTGAGTTTGGTTTCATTTCATCTAACTCATCTCATTCTTTCGTCCTTAGAAGTTTAAAAGTTAATAGAACTGATGGCATCAGAAGAAAATTCTAGTATACCTATTCCTCCTAGAACTGAATGATGGGGAAAACCTCCTTGGCAAAGAGGGAGAACGCCTGACACATGAGCCGCTGCACAATATACCTCTAGGCAAAGAGCACTAGTTGAACCATGAACTTAAACAAAATGAGAGGTTTTATAGAGCCCTCAAGCTAATCAACCAGCTACGGACCAACCAGGAGAGCCTATGTTCCAGATGTGGTGACAATTTATGCAATTTTGCTAGCAACAGAGATAGGGTAATCAAGTAGGGAACATTGAAAAACCTACAAAAGATCGAGCTTTAGATTGTTTCCTCCAGTTGCAACCTCTAAAATTCCTAGGAGAGCCTGATGACAAGAAAGCAAAAATATGAGTTAAGAGCTTGGAAAAGATATTTAGAACTCTGCAATATACAATCCGATATGCCACATTCTATTAGACGGTCCTGCACATGACTGGTGGCAATTAATCAATCGTAGATAGACTATGGAGGGAACTTAGTGGACTTGGGAAAACGTCACCCAGGAGTTCATGGAAAAATATGTACCAGTGGTGACCAAGCATGCTAGGGAAAGAAAATTTATGGAATTAATACAATGGGCATCATTAGTTAGTCAGTATGAAGCTATATTTAGCCAACTGATCTGGTATGCATCCTATGTATTAGCTGAAGAAAAATGATAGGTTCACAAGTTTATGGAAGGATTATGACCAGAACTTAGACAGGCCCTACTTTTGTGTGATCTTCTAAGCTACAACTATGCAGTAAGTAAGGCGTTGTAGATAGAATCAAACCTGTAGGAGATCCAAAAGATTGGAGACAAGAATCAAAAAGGAAAAATGCACCCTGATGGATAGGATAACTCAAAGAGAAAATAGATAAAACTACAAATTGGAGGCCCTGATCAATGAGCCCCTCAATCTAGTGAGGTTGCAAATTTGGCTTAAGGAACAACTTATAATCAATGTGCACTTTATGAGGGATTTAACCATGAGGAGTTTGGATGTTGGAAAAAGCAAGGTAGGTGTATAGGTTGGAGTAGCAACCAACACTTTCTGAAAGATTGCCCTAAATGGAAAGGCACAACACCTATAAGAAAGGGAAAATATGTAGCAAAAGCTAGCGGGAGATAGAATGTACAAGCTCATGCCTATGCTCTAACAAGAGAAAAACACCGAATCCTAATGGAATGACAAAAGATATGGTTTTTATATTTGAAATCCATGATAATACCTTATATGATCTCGGTGTTTATATTCTTTCATACATGTCGCATTCCTCGAACTAAATATGTAACCTGAGATTAGGGTTTATTACATAAGAGTGGTACTTGAATACTTGGAAGTAATTCCGAAAGAATTGAGCTCATTACCCTTCCTTAACCCATATAGAAGTATTGTTTAACCTTCTACAGGGACCAAAATTTTTTCAAAGCTAGAGTTGGATAGAAGTCTTACCAACTGAAGACTAGAAAAGACCACATGAAGCACTTACACTTGATTTTCAAAACCTTGAAAAAGCATTAGTTGTATGCTAAATTTTGTAAGTGCAAACTTTAGATAAAGAATGTAGCTTTTCTTGGGCATATATATCCCAAGATGGGGTACAAGTTGATCCCTTTAAGAAAAAAGACATAGTCAACTAGAAAAGATCGAGAAACATGATAGAAGTTCATAGTTTTTTTCTCCTTATCAGCTATTAATGAAGAATTATGCAGCACTTGTCTAAAATAGCTAACATGTTGACTAAATTAACTTAGAAAGGTCAACCATTTGACTAAAATGAGGATTTGAGTATGAGACAGTATGATAGATGAAAATTATAAAAGACTGCGATAACTCTATTACCTATTACCAGAAATGGCAAATGTAGTAGCCAATACCTTGAGACGAAAGGCTAAAATAGTTCACTTATTGAAATGTAGAAGCATGAGAAAATCTAAGAATGGGTGTTGTGCTGAAATTGATATAGCAAGTAAGATTGCGAAGATAAGCGCAATCCAAATTACAAGAAGAAATGCAACAAACCCCAAGTTAATGATATTTAGATAATGAAATAGAAGAAAATGTTGGAAGTTCTAGAGAGTTTGAGTTCAATACTGATATTCAAGGTATTTTTCTGTTCTATAAGAAGATACAAGTGCCAAAAGAAAGATTACTAGATAAGGCACCCAAGTCAAGATATATGATACATCTAAGAAGCATGAAGATGTATCGAGACCTGAAGAAGTAATTCTGGCAAAAATATTGAAAGAAAGAGGTAGATCGAATGACTGAACTTACTTATTTTCTGCCAGTTGGAACATCACTCAAATGAGAACTATGGACCAGATTCTTTTAAGGGGAGAAGTCTGTAACACCCTTGAAATTTGATATTTTTAAGAAATAAAGATCTAGAATTTAAGATATTGATTGATTGGAACTTAGGGCTCAGAAAATAATAGAAAAGGACTTAATTGCAAGATTTTAGAAGGTTCTAGGGTCAATTTACAATTCATTGAGACTTGATTTGGACTTTTAAAAGATTTTTGGGGTTGCATGGTGAATAAATGTGGTTAAAGGGCTTGATCTTATGCATTTACATTTTTTGGGGCTTGATTGAAGAAGGACTGAACCTTGGGGACCTAATTGCATAACTTAAAAACTTGGGGAGAGGCCAATGTGTAATTTTGGAAAAGTTTGATTTTTAAAACTTGGCAAAACTCATTTCTTCACTATTCCTCTTCTTTCCTCCTTTTCCTCTTTCCAATCGTGCACCTACAACCCGACAAACTTTCTCCCTGACGGAGCCCTCACCAAACTGCACCAAACAAATGCTTACCCTTACCCTTTGACCACACCTATACATACATGCACGATGGCTTGGGCTGAAACCATCAGTGGCAGAAAGTGAAAGGAAACCCACCTCACGGGTTCCATGGTAGTCAACAATAGAATAGGTTGATCGGAGCTCTCGATTGATTTTTAGGGAGCTCTCAACTTGGAGACCTCAATAGAACCTTTGCATAGGAAATACGCATGGTGACATTGATGGAAAATAGTGGTCAGAGTGCAGTGGCGAGGAAAATCCATTTGAACTATTGAGCTTGGTTGACAACATTCCTGGCTATGAAACTTAAACCTGATAATACCATTGGACTTAGGAGCTTGAGGGGAACATTTTGGTGATGGTGTTGTACTTTTTCAGTAATGGTGGGGAGGTAGTTTCTTCTCCTCGATGTGAAGATTGCAGTGGCATTCTTAGTTCGTGAATCTGATGTTTCGTTATTCAAATCATAGATAAAACTTTGATTAATTGATTAATTCATTTATGGTTTATCTGAGTAAAATATTGGGCTAACATATGATGTAAATACTAGTTAATTAGACCAAAATTATGATTTGGGACCAAGAATTGAGACATGAAAGATATATAAGTAAGCATAATGGGCTCGGACATGTGGTGCTAGATGCAAAATTTGGATTTAATAAAGATGATGAGGATTATGTAATGTAAGACTACAAGGTATTTGCTTAGGATTAATTATGTAAGGAATTAGATTATATTATGTGAATCAAAATGATGATATGATATGATCATGACTTTGTAAATAAGAACGAGATATCATGCTATTTGGGACCGATATAGACCATTGTGCCTAATTCTAGAATAATTGATTTAATTGAGGCCTTGTGCAGTACCTATTAGGTTCTTATTATCGTGAGAAACAATAGATTAGTGATTTTGAAATAGTAATGACATAAATTATAGAAGACTATTAGAGTTGAATATGAATTTTGATTGTGAATATATTATTTGATTAGGTGACGACAAAGTGGGTCTTGCTAATTAATAGATTATGGGCTTCGAATGTTTTATTGAAACTACAAAAGATGAAGGTCTCCTACTTTGGGTTATTGCTTTGTTTAAGCTTACTTTTGATTTGTTGCACCCCTATGAGGATCCGCCTATTTAGCATCTTTTCTCACTAACCTTTATTCGTGATAAGCCCTTATGTAGGTTTTCTATTTTTGCACCATACTCTAATTGTTTGAAATCTAAATAATGTCAAATTTTGATTTGTATATGTTATTTGGGTTGAATACCTATGTGAGGGTTAACTTGCTTGATTAAACTAGCTCACAAATTGCTTAATTCGTACTTGCTCATTTTGTTGAAATCTATACTTGGTTGGTAATTGCTCATCATCTATTATTTAACTTGTATACCCTTGTGAAGGTTAATACTCGTTGACACTCTGTTGAGTTAGTTCTTGCTGGTTCTGATGCCTAGAACTCCTTTCTATCTTGTTCGATACTTGTTTTCATTTTGAGTTGTTATTACATGGCCTTATCAGCAACTTGCTATGTGCTGATAAGTTGATCCCAATTGTTATGCTCAGGATATGTTAATAAGTTGATCTCGGCTGTTATGCTCGGGATGTGTTGATAAGTTGATCCAAGTTGTTGCTCGGGATGTGATGAAATGTCTAACCAATTAACTAATTGATTGCAACTTCTCTTTTGTTTGTGTCCTATTCATGGAGCAATAAGGATAGTGCAGTTTCTTAATCTAAATCAGGTTATTTTATGCGCCGGATGAGCCGTCTGTATTTCCTCCCAACTGTGATCATTTGAGATGCTGTATTCCTCCCGAACAGATTTGGTTGAGACGATCTCAAGTCATTCAAGCCAACAATTACAACCTCGAGTTAGTACCTCATAGAATTTTTGAATTTGATGTTGTTTTGCTCTTCGGACTTGCTACTATAGTTCTTGCTTGTTCTCGATACGTTCTATTATGATTATTAAGTAATGATTTGTTGGGCTAATTCTCCTAGATCGATCCCTATTATTCTTTATTAAGAATATCTCTCACTAAGTCTTTTGGAGTTACCTCCCCTGTCCCTTCTTAATTTTCTCAAACAGGACTAAGTAACGAGTTTGGACTCCAGGTTGGATCGGCAAATAAAATTTTGATTTCCTTCAAGCAAGTAAAAATTGTGAATGAGGTCCTCAGACTTGAATGCATTTCAGAATGTATTAGACTCCTAGTTGTGTATATATGCTTCTATGAATGTTAAGTTAGTTTTGAGATGTTATGATAGGTCATATATGATCGTGAAGGCCTGAACTTATATATTTTTGGCTAATGTTATATATTTTGGAGATTTTTCCAAAGCATGTTAAGCTAGGGTACTGTGCATTTCTTGAAAGATTTGAAGAGACATTTTTATGGGCCTATTATTTCTACAAGCAAAATATTAAGATTGAATTAGTAGCACCTTACCTTTTGTGCCGTCCTTAGTAGGGTGTTGCAAAATTTTCGTACTTAATAAATCTATACTATTATATATAGCATAGTTTTGTACTTATATAATTGTGCAATTTGGATTTTGTAAGGTGCGTTATTTATCTTAAATAAATAATGGTCATTGTTTTACAATACAATGACCATTAAGTGGGCCTGAGCTTTCTCCAACTATCCAATGCCCCCCTTCCCCCAGTTCTTTGGAATTTTGAATAGTATTTAAGATCCTCTGATTTCAATTATCTAGTAAATCATTTAATGAAAGTAAATTATCTTTTTGTTCATTTTAAAACTTCCATAATCCCTTCCCAAATGAAACATGAATCTTTCGATTCATTTGGCTCTCTACTTAGGGTAAATTCTCATACTTAAGTTCTAATTTAAGTATTTCTTTTTATATGGTGGTAATGTGGATAAGTTAATTTTATCCAATTTTTTTAAATCAACATATTTTTATATTTGATATCTTATCAATATTTAATTTAGTACTAATATAAAAATCTATACTAATTCATTTTTATAACAACATGTTTAATTTTAGCAAATATTCAAGGTGTGTGTGTGTTTATATACATATTTATTATTATATATATTTAATTTTTTAAATAATTTTTATACGTCTCTTTCTGAATATTTATTTTTTAGAACTCATTATATTGCCTAATATTTATATTTTTAATATAATTATGCATGAATATATACATATGTGTATATATTGTTGTATATATAAGTGTACTTATTAATATTACAATTTAATTAATATGTCTTACTCCATATATATTTTGCATATATAAATTTTTATATATGGAGCATTATAGTGATATAGAATTTATTATAATTTAATTTTAAGTACTATACTATGTTATTCTGACTACAAGAAAATTGATATTTAGTGGCACTACTTTGATGACATTTTATAATATAATGACGCAAAAAAATATTATGTTGATAGTTGTAAAAGAATGCCACTATAATTTAATATTTGGTGGTATTTGATTATTAAATGATAGACAAAATAGTGACATTTGATTGAAAATATCAATTTGTAAACTAATTATCAAGTAATTGTAATCATTTTTACCATAATATATATAAAGTAAAATGATGTTCAATCCTATTTTGAGAATATTTATTATGTGGCAATGATGTGGATAAGTTGCTTTAATCCCTTTTTGCCATCTCAATAATTTTCATATATAATTTTCTATTTAAATGAGCTATTTTATTATTAGTAGGTCAATACTATATTAATTAATTTTTTGATAACTCCATGTCCAATTATGGTAATTGGTAAGTACTGAATATGTGTGTGTGTGTGTGTGTGTGTGTGTGATATTTCATACTAATTTTTGTGTTTATCTCTATCTATATATGTATATATATTAGTTCACATATAGAATTTATATATATACGTATATATTAATTTATGTATGTAAAATTATTTTCAATTGATTTTTTAAAAGCAATTTCATTACTTCTCATATGTTTAATATTTATACTTCTATAGGTCCAATTATAATTTACATATAAACCAGCTATGTTTATTTTTAGTTTGAACTAAATTATAAACCACATCATTAAGGTAACATATTTCTTTTAAATAAATTAAACTAATAGCTAATTTATTTTAAAAATAATAATTTTGAGATTGCATATGTTAAGGAATTCTAAAATTTGATCGAGTATGATACAATCATTATTGCCTTTGATCATCTAAGAACAATTATTATTATATAAATGGATAATTTGAGTACGTAAATTTAGATATTGACATATTTGTGCTAAATATTTAATTTTTATTTAATAAATTCAGGTATTGAGTCCAAAAAATAGTTTTGATATTTTTTTATATTTTGAAATAGTAAGATTTCTATAACTATCTCTATGTTCAGTTCAAAACATTTTACCTTAATTTAATAGTTTTAAATTATATTTTATTCCATAATTCATTGTTAATTTAATTAAGTTAAGTTCCTCAATCTAAGCTCACAATCCCTACAAGTAATATACACTAAAAATAACCAAACATGCAATACACTAATTTTTAAAGGCATACAAATATTTTTTCTTTTTTCTTCACCTTTATAGGTTTCATGCAATTTAATAATAATTTTGAAATAATTATATAGAAGGCCCATAAAGCTACTTTTTCTTATATTCATTTTGATTGATTTTATTCATTTAAAGAATAACTTATAATCTTATATTTTATGTAGGCTTCACGATGTGTATAGTAAATATTTATGAAAAATAAAGGATTTTTTTCTTTATTTAATATTTATAAAACAATGAATATCTAAATTATAATTAAATTAAATATAGTAAAATTTTAAATTCAAAATTATTGCCCTATAGAATTGTTAGTCCATGCATTTTGATAAGTTAGTTTTGTTCATTTTTACCATGTCAAATATTTTCAAATATAATATATGTAACTCCTTATTATGTGTATTTACATATTTCCATATCTCTCTTCTCTTCATGTCTACATATTTCCATATTATATCTATAGCACCCCTGCTCAGGACGGCACCTAAGCTGATGTGCTACTAATTCAATCTTAATATTTTGCTTATTGCAAGCAATAGGCCCATACAATTTCCCCTCAAATCCTTCAAGAAATGCACAGTACTTTAAGTTAACAGACTCTAAGCAAAATATCCAAATACATAATATCTACAATCTCATGCCTTCATAAACATTCATGACATAACACAACATCTCAAACTAACTTAACATACATGGAGTTTTATATATACAACCAAAAGTCTAGTATTTTAGAAAATGCATTCATGCTTAAGAACCTCGGTCTCCATCTATGCCTCTTTGAAAAAAATCAAAATAATGTAGGAGGGTGAGTCCGAATAACTCAGTGAAGCAAGCATTTGCATGTATAGGAAGAATCAAAATGAAATGGAATACAATATACAAATGTAAGAAGAATATTCATTTTAAACTCAGATAACTAAAACACAGGTCACGACATCTAGATATTAGAGATTTGAAAGAGTTTACGGGATCTACGAACTAAATCCAGAAACTAGCATTTCTTGTGCAACACTTTGTGAGTTGACTCGATGTTGTCCCATACCGACAAAGAGTCATTTCACATTTAATACATTTCATAGAAGATTTCAAAACTTATAAGCATAATTAGTTTTAAGAAACCCAGTGAACAAGCTATTCCATGAAAAACTCAAGTTTCAAAATTCAAGATTTTTATCAATTTTATAAAATAGGCTAGATAATTTTTTTTAATAAAATCAGTAATATAAGCATATTTCACTTATACGACCGTATAATGGCCTTCCCCTTGTGTCTCTCAGTTCTGTATAAATGATATGATCGTAAAACAACCTATCCCCTTATATTGCCTCGATCGTAAAATGGCCTACCCCCTTATGTTGCCTTGACGAGTGGCCAATTGCCAAACCACTGCAGTACAAATCCATAAAATCAACCCTTTTCGATCAAGTCTCTCCTGAGGATAAGATCGCAACCACACGAATTGGTAGGACCAATCCGTGCCGACCAAGCTTTAGGCCACAGTCAACCCTCGACTACCCAAAGTCAAGATCGTAACCAAGTCAGCCGATGATACTGTTTTTATCACCAATTCATTGGTGTAAATCTAGTATAGTAATCCACGCATTCCACTAGGATTAGCACTACGCTCAAAATAGACTTTTCATACAAGTATTTATAAATAAATTATATAATCAAATATGTCTACAAGGCCACAGATTTTACTAAATAATACTAGAAGCAAAATCAAAGAGACAAACGTTTATAAAAAAAAATCTTAATAAGAAATATGGGGTCAACTGGCAAGGTTATAAGGTATAAGGGACAGAAATGAATAATCATAATAAAAGTTCTAGACACCATAACAAAAACAAGCAATAACACTCACAGGGGTTTACGAAACAAGTAACAAATAACAATTAAGATCTCAAACCATTCACGAAGCACAGTAACCCAGATGCAGCTGTGAAATGGAAATAAGTTTAACCCTCACATGAGTTTATCACAACAGCAAACAAGTATAAGAAAGTGCCAGATTGACAAACCCTCACTAGGCATATAAGCAAATACCCAAGAGATTAGATCCTCATGTCCAAAAGCCTCAGAGCTAGCTACAGTGAATGGCCTACTGATCTACCATTTTCTGCTCCTCACTACCTAACCACAAGAGTGATTTACTTATCAAAATCCACATTCAACCTTAAGAACCTTCAATAATTATAATTTGCTACATACTATCTATCTAAAATTGATAACTACCCATTTAATTCAGTATTAGAATTCACCTAAAATTATCATCTAGGAAATACACCAATAATGCTACTAACTTAATATAAATTACAGGGTTCTTAACAATACAAGCTATAGATACAATCAATTCCTTATTTACATGATTACCCTCATGAAGTGTCCCAAATCAATAATAATGGACCAACTATTTCAAATAACCCCAATCATTATCGTTAAGGTCCAACTTTCCAAATTTAGGATTTTTCTAACTCAATTAACTCAATAATTCTCAAATTATCACATTTGATACAATTTTAGGTCCAAAATTCCAATATCAACCGTACATCAACCATTTCACTACCTAATACAATTTGGAATTATTTTTTGATGGTACAAGAGTTATAAGTGAATGTAAATGTACAAAAGCCCTAATCTCAATACCAATACTTACCCTAAAATACACAGTCGAGACCTTGAAACTACGAACTAATTGCACCACCATGATATAGAGAAGATTCTGTTTGAGAGCCACCGCCGAAAAATGTCAGAACCACCACCATTCACCTCCCTTCTTCCTACTAAATATAATGGTGCTTTCAGTTTTCAGTTTTCAGTTTCATAGCCTGGAGCACCTTCAAATGAGCCCAACAACATACAAGTGGGTCTCTTGCCACCATGCTCCGATCACCATTTTCCATCATCGCTGCCATACTAATCAATCATGCAAAGCTGTATTCAGCTTCTACATGCCAAGGGCTTCAAGAATCACTACTTAGAAGTCTATTTAAATAATTGCTCTGCTATCGCCCATTAAGTTCATTGTTGCCAAGATTCAATCTTCAAATTTTTTGATGAATCATCGGGGTGATGACTTGCATATGGTATGGTTGCAAAGCTGAGGGTGTAGGAAACATCTTAATTGGTTTTGTTTGGAGAAAAACTGGCTATCGAAGGTGGTCAGTAATGGTGAAGAAAACAAAAAGTGGTTCGGTGATGGTGAGAAAGAAATGGAAGGAAGGTGGTGAAGAATGAAGAAACGTTCCTTTTATAAAATTCAACTTTTAAAAATTGCAATTTAATACTTAGTCTATGTTAAGTTATTCAATTAAGTCCTCTATGTAATTAAAATAACATACAGGTCTTAGTTGACTGGAAGAGTTCCATTCAAACCCCATTGTTTTCAAAAAGTGTTCAATCTAGTTTTCTAGAATTATAATTCTGACCCCAAAACTTTCAATGTTTATAAAATTATGTCTCTTTTATTTATTATTTGAGCCCTAAAATCCAACCAATCAATAACTTAAATTTTGAATCCTTATCTTCTTAAAATTTCGAATTTCAAGGGTGTTACAATATCCTTCACATATAATAGAAAATTTTAAAATTCTATTAAAGTGGTTAATCAAAATTTAATACACATGCACTAGATTGATTGAAAGACAGGAGTAATAATATCAATAGTATAGTTTTCTATTTTATGTGAAAGATATATCTTTAAAAAAATATAATTTCACTATTGGTACGTAGGCAAATTATGATAAAATCAAGCTTTACTTATCAGGTTGCAATTTTGAGGAATAGAACAATAATCTTTTTTTTAAATGACAAATATCATTTATCCATGACTAATGATGTTTGAAATAGTAATAAAGTGCTAAATGTTGAGTGGCTAATTGGTTCAGTGATATTGTTCTCATATTTATATATGTCTGAAGTTGGCGAATTTTTAAGACGTACATGTGTGTAAATACTACTACTACCCCTATAACAATTGCTATGGATATGACATTTCTTCATTTATTTTCTTGGTTCCAAACATTATAATATTATAATCTATTCTTATAACAAAAGAAAAAATTATCTCAAGATGGAGGGTATTTTTTACAGTTCTTAAATTTAACTAATATTTAAAATTAAATTTGATTGTAGTTTCTAGCTAGCCACACATTTACATTGTGCATGTTAATTAAATGCCTTTATTTTAAGTTTAGTTAATAAATATATTTCATTTTCCCTTCAAATATAATTTTATTCTTTTTTTGTAATTTATTATCCACCTCTATAATGTTACAGACATATTCCACTCTTTTTCTCATTCATGAGAAAATTATTTGAATAGATAAAAAGGAATATTCTAATGTGAGAAAATTTAAAATATCATTATTATTTTAATTTTTATAATGACATTGATTTTATACTTCACAAAGTTTCTTCCAGCAGCATGAATTTAAAAATTGTGTATTAATTGTTAAAATTAATATAAAGATGTATATATATATATATATATTTAAGAGGTATATATATATTACTATTATATATAAAGGGGGATACACGTGGCTACAATGCCACGGCATGTGTCCTCTTTCCCATGTTTTTTTATTTGGTCACGCGCAATCAAAACGGTGCTATTTTGATTGTCATATGTTTTGTTTCTTTGTACACTATGCTATGTTGTTTATGCTCTATTTAAATATTACTATTATATATAAAGGGGGATATGTGTGGCTACAGTGCCATGGCGCGCGTCCCCCTTTCCATGCTTTTTTATTTGGTCACGCACGACCAAAATGGATTGTTTTGATTGTCATGTGCTTTGTTGCTTTGTACACTATGCTATGTTGTTTATGCTCTATTTAATTTTTTTTATAAAAATGGGTCCCACTGCAGATCAGAAGAAATGTTGTTCTGCTGGCTTTAAAGTTGCAAAATCGTGCCTATCTGCTCTTGATTTTTGTTATTATTTTTCCCTAGTTTCCTTCTTTTTTTTATTATGTCGATTAGGGGTATAAATGAGTCAAACTCAAGTCGAGCTTGACAAAAATTGTAGGCTTGAACTCGAGCTCAAAATGCCAAACTCAAGCTAGCTCATCAGAAATTTTAAATTAAAAAAATATTAAATAATTAATATATCATAATTATTTATTAATAATTAATAAAATATATAATTATAAATAAAATATATATTAAAGTATAATATATATTATAATAATTACTACAATGATATAAATTATAATATATTATAATTATTAATAACATATTAAATTATTAATATATTATAATTATTTAATCATATATAAAAATATTTAAAATTAGAAAAAAATAAATTATTAATATATATACTAATCAGTTAATTAGCAAAAAATCCCTAATCTTACTTCCAATTTGGTATTCAGTCTCTATTTGAATTTTTATACATTAAACTCCCCACTTTTTCACATAATTTAGGAATCACTCTCTATATCTTTTAGAAAGACTTATATCCCCTTATATTTGAAAAAAAATAACAAAAATACCTGAGAAATGCGTTTATCTCTTCAAGAAGAACACTTTCCTTTTTTTTTTAGCCTGAAATTGACTTCTCGAGGTGCCAAAAGAAAAGGGCATGAAACCATTCTTCCACCATTGATGCGAGAAGAAGAAGTGAAAAAAAAAAAAAAAAGACACCAAAATTTCTACCATTTTTTTTTACGATAATGGAAGAAAGAACATCTACAAAAAGAAGCCAACTACAAAAAAAAGTGCGCAAAAGAAATACAGGTATGTTTTTTGAATTTGCATATTCAAATGTCAGTGATTTTTTAGTGTTTAGAGTTTTTATTCATTTTTTAGTCGTTAAACATTTGAACTATTTGATATACATATAATTGTTGTAAGATGGAAAGTTTCTGATTTGTATTTGAAGGATATGAAAGTTGGACTTCACCTTTTTGAGATTTATACTTCTTTTACCTAAAATTATATGGTGAAATTATACTGTAAAATTATCTAAAAGTGATAGTGTATTATCTGTAGAACAAAATATCCAAACTTGCAGTATGCATTAGGCAAAAGTGTAGTATATGATATGTGTAACTATAGTATATTTTAGAAGAAATATAGTATAAAATATTCAATCTTACAAGGCAAAAGTATAGTATATAATCTTTATAGCTGCAGTACATTTCAGAAGCAAATGTAGTATAAAGCATTCAATCTTACAGTACACATTAGGGAAACATCTAGTATATAACCTGCAATAAATTTTAGAAATTAATGTAGTATAAAACATTTAAACTTGCAGTACACATTAGGAAAAAGTTTAATATATAACCTGCAGTACATTTTAGAAGTAAATATAGTATAAAACATACAAGCTTGCAGTACACATTAGACAAAATTATAGTATATATTCTGTGTAGCTACAGCACATTTTAGAAGCAAATGTAGTATAAATATTCAAGCTTGGAGAACACATTAGGCAAAAGTGTAGTATATAATTGGTGTAATATAGTACATTTTAGGAGCATATATAGTACAAAAATATTCAAGCCTGCAATATAGATTAAATGAAAGTGTAGTATATAATATGTGTATCTGCAGTATATTTTAGAAGCAACTATAGTATAAAACATTCAAGCCTGAAGTATACACTAACTGAAAGTGTAGTATAATATAATATGTATTTTCCAAGTACATTTTAAAAGCATTTGTATTACAAAATATTAAGTTTTCAGTACACATTATCCAAAAGAGTTAGTTTATTATCTGTTTATATACTAATTTTTCTTCATCTGATTGTAGCAAAGCCAAGATATTATGAGGTCTGCTC
>JACGDI010002611.1:173194-184265 GCA_014898725.1 Jacaranda copaia | reverse complement strand
AGAAAACCCCTTTCTATATATACATGGATATGCTTAAGTTAAGTTCAAGCTTCATTCGACTTGAAGCCATACTTAGGAGGTTTGAGCCAAAAAAGTTGTTATTTCATTTTTTTGGAGGGGGTTGAGGTTCCTTTTTATGTAGTTGAATTTTCTATGGTTTTAGAGTTTCCATTTGTAGGGCAATCTATTGATATAATATTGAAGATAAAGTTTTCAACCTTTTACAGCCTTTTTTCTAGAAAACTATAGAATATAACTAGATCTGAAATAGCAAAAAAGTTTGAGGAGTATGTATATAAGGATAGTAAGGAGGATTTGAATAATTTTTGTAGGTTGTACATACTTTTTGTTTTTAATTATTTTCTATTTTCAACAACTAATTATTGAACTATACGATTTCTCCTACCATACTTGGACAATTTGTTTAGAGTTGGTCTGTATGCATGGGGCATAGCTGCATACAATTTTTTTGTCCAAGATATAAAGAACCATTTTGGAATAGGTGGAGAAAGAACCAAGAAGTACATTAACGAATGCACAATTGGTTTGATGGTAAGTGTTTGCTTCATTTTCTAATAACATTGATTATATTTATATTCAAGTAAGTATAATTTTTCAATATATGAATGACAAGTATGGGTTTATGAATGCATCCCATCTCTAGCTTCACTAGTGAGTTTGTTTAAGTTTTCACGCTTTCACCGGTGGAAGGATAGCAAACTTCCTCTAATGTGGAGGAGACAGAGAATAAATTGAAACAAATTACAGCAAAAATGATAATAATTGTAACAATTCATTGTTATCATTTTGCATAAGAATTTAAATTTGATAATTATTTTCATTGTAATAGGTTGTAGCCCTCAACCTTGCTCTTGATCAAGAAATCAAAGGCTTCCAGTACTGCTATCAATGAAGTTTATGTTTATGATCATACAATATATGAAGCAATTATTACAACTAAAGTTGAAGAAATTAAATCGTTAAAAGAAAAAATTACTTCATTCGATATGATGGCAATGAAGGAGCAGGGTGAGGAGGAGCATCTAGCTGAGGACAAGACTGATGGGGAGGAACTTGAATAGGAAACTAGTGAGTTTGTACATGGGGGGACTTGATTTAGTAGATAATGCATAGAAAGAAGGAGATAAATTTGAAAAAACGGTGGATAAAGAAAGTCAAATAAAACATCATCATGATCTTTTAGATTCCCCCAAACCTTTGAAGACAGAAGTTTATGTACTAATTTAAGTGGTTGACTTTAAGGAATCTGAGATTGAACTGGCAAATGTCATGTCATTAATTGTGATAAATGTGCGTAATCCAAAAGATAGGAAGTTAAAATAGAAATCTCTAGATTTTGTTAGCCACTCAAGCACCACACCAGCCAAAAGAGCAAGAAAAGTGACAAAGACCTATGGTCCTCTTCCTCATGCAAAAAATAAATAAATAAATAAAGAACAAGAAGAGAAAAAAGTGTTGTCAACTACTTAATATTTTAAGTTTTTACTATTCGCATTTCATTTGTAAATTATTTGTTTGTAATAAATGTAATGATATCTTAATCTTAATTAGTTGATAAGTGTACTTAATGTGATCATATCTTATACTTCATGTTGGTGATATTTGTACTTAATGTGCTATGTCTTTTGTATTCTAAGTTAGTGATATTTGTACTTAATGTGCTATTCTTTTGCACTTCATGTTGGCGATATTTGTACTTCATGTGCTAATCTTTTATACTCTATGTTGGGATATTTATACTTCATTTGCTGGTCTTTTGTATTTGATAGTTGATCCTTTACACCTTATGTGCTTAAGTTTTGTACCCCATGTAGGCATATTTCGTACTCTAATAAGGGACACTTCAATAGTTGATACTTTACACTTGGTATGCTTGAGTTATGTACTCCATGTTGGCTATATTTTGTATTTTAATAGGGGATACTTCAATAGTTGATACTTTGCACTTAATGTGCTTGAGTTCTGTACTCTATGTTGACTATATTTTGTATTTTAATAGAGGATACTTCAATAGTTGATACTTTGCACTTAATGTGCTTAAGTTCTGTACTCTATGTTGACTATATTTTGTACTTCAATAGAGGATACTTCAATAATTGATACTTTGCAGTTAATGTGCTTGAGTTTTATACTCCATGTTGGTTATATTTTGTACTTCAATAGTTGATACTTTGCACTTAATGTGTTTAAGTTATGTACTCCATGCTATATTTTGCACTTCAATAGTTGATACGTTGTACTTAATGTGCTTGAGTTATACTCCATGTTGGTATATTTTGTACTTCAACAAGGGATACTTTAATACTTGACTCTTTGTACTTAATATGCTAATCTTTTGTATTTCAATTGTTAACACTTTGTACCTAATGTGTTGTGTTTTGTACTGTAGGAGACCAAAGACGTCAGTCTAATTGAGTTGGTAGAGGAACCAACCAGCTCAAAGATTGAAGCGCCTGATCCCTATAAAGGAAAAACTGATTATAGAGATCATGAACTTATTCCAGTAAAAGAGTGAGAAGTCATCGACAACTTTGTTAGAAAAGATAATTTGGGATAACAAAATTTGCTTATTATTTTTCTTTTGGATAAATTGGTGTCTAAACTAACAATTAACAATTATGTAGGGTGACTATTTGGGAGAGAGTAAAATAGTTTCTAGAAGGAAGAAATTTTTGTGAGGTCTTATTTGGAGGAAAATTTATCAGTGACATAGTGGACTGCTACATGTCGATATTATGCCGCCCATCTTTTGGCAACAAGTGTCACTATAAGGTGTGGTTTATGTCCGCAATAGCGTATGTATGTGGCAATTTCCTAACTTAATTTAGTTCACGTTTCCAATAAGTATAGTCAATTATTTTATACTTCATAGGCTAATATATTAGATAGACTCCAAGGATGCAACTTAAAGGATATTATGGATGAAGAATTCATGGAGATGATACCTATACTTAACTCCTCCACCCATAAAGATTTGGAAGACCTCACGTTGGATGTTGTAAACCAGTGTCGTTACATAATCCTACCAATTTATCAGCACCATCACTAGTTTTTGGTTGTCCTCAACACCTTGACTCATTTTTTCTTGTATATGAATTCAATAATGGCCGCCAAACACAAACCAACAGCTACTGCCATTGTAAGTTTGCTTTCTTTCCTTGTGATTTCTTCATAAAGTAGGGAATCAACAACTAATCAATATTTTTGTAGGCTTCATTCTACTCTTAGTACATAAAGCTTTCATTGAGGTGTCGTATAGATAAATACATGAGGAAAACAAAAGCAGACAACAAAAGGGTATAGTAGATTGTGGTGTTTATGTGTGCCTTTAGGTAGAATGTTTCTCTAGAGACAACCTCGAGTTCTGGAGATTTGCTGGAACAATTGACATGGACAAATACCATGCAACAATAGCATATATAATATTAAGTCATGAAAATGGCAGGATTTGAATCACACTTTATATATAAATACATATGTAAATTGAAGCATACTTTGTATATAATATTATTTTGTATGTAAGTGTAGGTTTTCATCAAGTATTTATAATATTTTAAATTGAAATTTGGCAATGAATTGAGTACAATTTGAGAAAAATGAAAAAAATAAAGTATAAATGTTGTGCTGATGCATAATATGCCTAGTTCCATAAAAATTGGGCAATGAATTTGAGTACAATATAAAAAAAATAAAGTAAAAACCCAAAAACATAAGGTATAAAACATGCATCATTAAAAGTACACTTCAATTTCACTGAACACAATGAGTGAATTTGAGTACAATTTGACTGAAATGAAGTAAAAACTCAAAATAAACAAAGTATTAAATGTGCTTTGCTGAAATACACTTCAATTCAATTGAAAATGCCCAATGAATTTGAGTATAATTCGAAGAAAATGAAGTGTAAATCCAAAACAAACAAAGAATAAATTGTTTTTCGTTGAAGTACACTTTGATTCTACTTAAACTGGGTTACCAATTTGAGTATAATTTGAGGAAAATGACGTACAAAACTAGAACAAACAAAGTATAAGGTGTGTTTTTTTTAAGTTTACTTCAATTCAACTGAAACTAGGCAAGGAGTGTGAGTACATTTCAAAAACAATAAAGTACAAACCCAAAACAAATAAAGTATAAAATATATTTCGTCAAATTACACTTCAATTCAATTGAAAATGCCAAGTGAATTTGACTACAGTTTGAAGGAAATGAAGTGTAAATCCAAAGCAAACAAAGTATAAATTATTTTTTGTTGAAGCACACTTTGATTCTATTGAAATTGGGTAGCTAATTTGAGTATAATTTGAGAAAAATGAAATACAAAACCAAAACAAACAAAGTATAAGATGTGTTTCATTGAAGTTTATTTCAATTCAACCGAAATTGGGCAAGAAATGTGAGTACAATTCGAAGGAAATGAAGTACAAACCCAAAACAAACAAAGTATAAAATGTATTTCGTCGAAGTATACTTCTGTTCAATTGAAAATGACTAGCAAATTTGAGTACAATTCGAAGAAAATGAAGTACAAATTCAAAACAAACAAAGTATAAATTATTTTTCGTTAAAATACACTTTGATTCTACTAAAATTAGGCAACTAATTGAGTATAATTTGAGGGAAATGAAGTATAAAGGAAGAAAAAACAAAGTATAAGATATATTTTTTTGAAGTTTACTTTAATTCAACTAAAACTGAGCAAGGAATGTGAATACAATTTGAAGAAAATAAAGTACAAATCCAAAATAAACAAAGTATAAAATGTGTTTCGTCAAAGTACACTTCAGTTCCATTGAAACTGGGCAACCAATTTGTGTAAAATGAAGTACAAACCCTAAACAAAAAAAGTATAAAATGTATTTTTTTGAAGTTTACTTCAATTCAACTGAAATTAGGCAGGGAATGTTAGTACAATTTGAAGAAAATGAAATATAAACCTAAAACAAACAAAGTATAAAATGAGTTTCGTCGAAGTACACTTCAGTTCCATTGAAACTGGGCAGCCAATTTGAGTAAAATGAAATACAAACCATAAACAAACAAAGTATAAAATTTATTTCTTTAAAGTTTACTTCAATTCAACTGAAACTGGGCAGGAAATATAAGTACAATTTGAAAAAAATGAAATACAAATCTAGAACAAACAAAGTATAAAATGTTTTGTTGAATTACACTTCAATTCCAATGAAACCGGATAGCCAATTCGATTACAATTTTAGGACAATGAAGTACAAACTAAGAAAAAATAAAGTACAAGATGTGTTTTTTTAAAGTTCACTTCAATTCAGTTGAAATTAGGCAGGGATTTTGAGTATAATTTGAGAAAAATGAAGCACAAACCCTAAACAAACAAAGTATAAAATGTTTTTTTTTAAAGTTCATTTCAATTCAATTGAAATTTGGCAATGAATGTGAATACAATTTTGGCGTACTGGAGTACAAATATTGAACTAACAAAGTATAAAATATATTCTTTTGAAATACACTTATTGCAATTGAAAAATTATTCTCCAATAATTAAAATGATTGTCATGTACAATATTTTAAAATCATCGTATCATGTGAAGTATGTTTTTGTACCGGTGATATTATGGATATTATCATCAAATTCTCATTTGTTAACATCTTTGAAAGTATAAGAATTCTTTCATTGCTGTGATTGACAACAATCATTGGTTGAGCACTAGTGGTTAACAAATTAAAACTTTGACATTATTTTATTCATATGATAAATATCACACACATTTTATAATTTGGTTATTATTTACCAAGACTTAAAAGTAAAATCATTGAAAAAATTTCAATTCAACAATATTAGTAAAAATATTAAGGTATTAAATTCAAAATTGTCAAAATAAGAAAAAAAATGTCAAGAAATATTACATTATTTGTACTTTGTATGTAAATACATACATAAATTGAAGCATACTTTATTTATAACATTATTTTTTATATAAGTATAATTTTTCATTAGTATTTATAATATATTTTGTTGAAATTTGACAGTGATTTTGAGTTAAATGATGTACAAACGTGAAACAAACAAAGTATAAAATATATTTTATTGAAGTACACTTAATTTAAATTGAAATTGGGAAGCGAATTTGAGTACAATTTGGAGGTATTGATGTACAAACCCAAAAAAAGAAAAGTTCAAAATATATTTCGTCGAAGTACACTTCAATTTCATTAAAACTGGGTGGCCAATTTGAGTACAATTTGAGAAAATTGAAGTACAAAGAAAGAACTAACAAAGTATAAAATATATTTCTTTAAAGTTCACTTTAATTCAACTGAAACTAGGAAGGAAATTTGTGTACAATTCGAAGAAAATGAAGTACAAACCTAAACAAACAAAGAATAAAATATGTTTCGTTAAAGTACACTTCAGTTCTACTGAAACTGAGAGACAATTTAAGTAAAACTAAGTACAAACCAAGAAAAAATAAAGTATAAGATGTGTTTCTTTGAAGTTCACTTTAATTTAATTGAAATTGGATAGGAAATGTGAGTGCAATTCGAAGAAAATGAAGTACAAATCCAAAAAAAATAAAGTATAAAATGTGTTTTGTTGAAGTACACTTTGGTTCCATTGAAACTGACAACCAATTTGAGTAAAATTTGAGTAAAATAAAATATAAATCAAGAAAAAAACAACGTATAAGATGTGTTTTTTTAAAGTTCACTTTGTTGCAATTGAAATTGGACAAAGAAATTGAGTACAATTCGAAAAAAAATAATGTACAAACTTAGAACAAACTCAGTATAAAATATTTTTTGTTGAAGTTCAATTCAATTCCAATGATAATTTGAGTACGATTTGAGGGAATTGAAATACAAACCTATAACAAATAAAGTATAAAATGTGTTTCCTTGAAGTTCACTTAAATTCATTTGAAATTGGGTAGGAATGAGTACAATTCAAAGGAAATGAAGTACAAACCAAAACAAACAAAATATAAAATGTATTTCATTGAAGAACTCTTCAATTTCATTGAAATTGGACAACTAATTTGAGTAAATAAAGTACAAACCCTGAACAAACAAAGTATAAAATGTGTTTCTTTGAAGTTAACTTCAATTCAAATGAAACTAAGTAGGAAATTTGAGTACAATTCGAAGAAAATAAAGTACAAATCCAAAACAAACAAAGTATAAAATGTGTTTCATTGAAATACACTTCAGTTCCATTGAAACTGGCAGCTAATTTGAGTAAAATTTGAGTAAAATTAAGTACAAACCAAGAAAAAATAAAATATAAGATGTGTTTTTTTATAAGTTCACATCAATTCAATTGAAACTGAGCAGGGAATTTGAGTATAATTCGAAAGAATAAAGTACAAACCTAGAACAAACAAAGTATAAAATATTTTCATTGAAGTACACTTTGATTTCAATAATAATTTGAGTACAATTTGAG
This sequence comes from Jacaranda copaia, assembly GCA_014898725.1. Lineage (NCBI taxonomy): Eukaryota > Viridiplantae > Streptophyta > Magnoliopsida > Lamiales > Bignoniaceae > Jacaranda > Jacaranda copaia. The sequence continues at coordinate 176,824 of JACGDI010002611.1, read as the reverse complement.
GGAATTGAAGTACAAACCTAGAACAAAAAAAGTATAAAATGTGTTTCCTCGAAGTTCACTTCAATCCATTTGAAATTAGGCAAGGAATGAGTATAATTTGAAAGAAATGAAGTACAAATCCAAACAAATAAAGTATAAAATGTATTTCGTAGAAAAACACTTCAGTTCCATTGAAACTGGGTAGTCAATTTAAGTAAATAAAGTTCAAACCCTAAACAAATAAAGTATAAAATACTTTTCGTTGAAGTACAAAATTTAACTAATTTACTAATTTTTTGCAGGTTCGACAATCATGCTTTGTTCTACCACATCTTTTACATTTAATTACACATTTCTCAATTTATGATGGAATTCTCTGTGTCCTTCTACACCTAGGATGATATCGCCAATCAAGTGCATTAATGAGGCCATCATCATCTAGTAGGAACATATTCATATCAAACGTAGGAATAGGGTTTATCACTGCTTAGTATGCTTGTTGATACATCTCAACTTGGTAGTATTGATCGGTGAAATCATATGGTGAAAGTGACCTTGACTCAATACAAGCACAAGCATGTTTGTATGGTATTTTATCAATCTGCCATACTCTACACGAACAAACCCCACCATGTAAATCTACAACGTATGATTTATCTTGCTCAATCACCTCAAAGCTCCAACCGTTAGACATGACAACTTTTAAGTTATGAGAACGTATATGATTGATTACCAACTTTTTCTCTTACTTGGAACAAATTTGACCAACCATCTTATGAGATTCTTCTCATCAATCATACATCATAACCATTATTTGCATGTGTAGGTGATCAACCATGGCTGAAACTAGCATAAGTCAGACTGGTTTAACCTAATTATTCCAATATTCTACTTGATTATTATTTATTACCCCTCATCAATCTCCACTAAATAAGGAATTTGCCTAACATGGTGGATCAAATTGCATAATAAAGTCTCTGGCAAACGACAACGACTCCAAGACGCTGTCTATATGTCGTGTATACTCTTGCCTTGTAGGCGCATATGTAGCTTTCATAAAAATAGGGCACCAATGTTTCTTGTTATGTAGAGGGTATTTCCTTAATACCTGAATTTAAAATAATAGAACAGTAATGTGCTAAATGTTACGAATTAGGATTTATTTCACATAATTATTTTACAAACAAAGATAAAGTACACTTATTTCTTAAAATTATCCACTAAGTGTTTCAAGTAATATGCATAGTGGCTACTGAAAAATATCAAGGGGAGGGTTTTAAGAAGACCAAGATGTTGATCGAAAAAGAAAGTGAACCTTGATAAGCCAGGTAGATAATGAGAATCTAAGATACCGTTTAGCTTGAAACAAAACCACTCCTAATTAATATTATTTTCAGCGTCAACAACTGCATATGCTAGTGTGAATAAGTTATCATTAGTATCCTTACTGACAACACTAAGTAAGCATTTTTTGTATTTATTTTTAATATAGGTGCCATCTAAAAATATCAACAGCCTACATCCTTTGAGAAAATCAATAAGGTAAGCACTCTATTCACTCATTTTCTAAAAATTATACTTTATTTTATCTAAACATGTACTCTATTCATTGATTTTCTGTACTTCAAGTATTCTATTTAATAATTATTCTAAAATGTACTGCAGTTGCTAAGATTTTATACTTAAACTACTCCACTTTATATAAATTTGTAGTCCAGTTATCTAAAATTGTACTTCATTTCACATAAATTGTAGTTTATAATTTAAGTTTTATACTTAAAGTGTTCTACTAATGGATTATCAAAAATTGTACTACAGTTGCTAGGGTTTTGTACTTCAAATGTTTGAACATTATACTTCACTTTATCTAAAATTGTACTTCATTTTCTTCTGAAATTATACTTCATTTTACCTAAATCTGTACTCTATTCATTGATTTTCTACACTTCAAGTGTTCTATTTATTGATTATCAAAAATTATACTTATTTTGCGGGAATTTTATACTTCACGTATTTTGAAATTGTACTTTCTTATACGTAAAATTGCTACAAAGCCTGTAATCTATTCATTAAAGTATTATACTTCAAGTGTTCCAAAATTGTACTTCATTATATCTAAACCTGTACTTCAATTAGCTAAATTTATTATATTTTGCTTTATCTAAAATTGTGCTTTTTTTTTTCCTGAAATTATACTTCATTTTACCTAAATCTATACTCTATTCACTGAAGTTCTATACTTCAAGTGCTCTATTTATTGATTATCCAAATTTTATTTAAAATTTTACTTTTTTTTTTGAAATTACACTTCATGTTATACTTTAATTTACCTAAAATTGTACTCTGTTCATTAAAGTTCTATTCTTCATGTTCTATTTATTAATTATCCAAAACTGTAATGCAGTTGCCAGGGTTTTATACTTTTAAACTATTTAAAATTATACTTCATCTTATACAAACTTATACTCCAATTATCTGAAATTGTACTTCATTTCATATAAAATTGTCCTATATTACTTAAGTTTTATACTTCAAGTGTTCTACTAATGAATTATCAAAAATTGTACTACAGTTGCTAGGGTTTTATACTTCAAATGTTCTGAAATTATACTTCAATTTATTAAAATTGTACTTGCATTTTATGAAATTATACTTCATTTGTCAACCTCAAAGGATGCAATCGAGGAGGAAATTTGTTTGACCAATGCATCGCACAATGAATTAGCTTTAACTAGCAACTTAATTGATGCATGGAGGAGTTGCATATATGGGAAGGGTCAGACATTCAAGGATGCTCAAGAGTTTAGAATTATGCTTAAGAATTATGCGGTGTCTACTTTGTGGTCATTTAAATACAAGAAAAATGACTACAAAAAAATCATAATTGTTTGCAGTAATGAAAATTGCAAATGGAGAATCTATGCATCAAGGCATGAAGCTAATAAATTATTTGGCACTCGAAAATGCAATCTAGAGCGCACATGTGGTGAGGCTAACCTTCGAACAAAGGGACATCCTAAAATCGATTCTGCTTGGGTTGCTAACATTGTAAAGGATAAATTGAGACCAAAGCCATGTTATCGACCCTCCACCATATTAAAAGATATCCATAGAGAATACAGTGTGGAACTTAGGTACCATAAAGCATGGATAGGTAAGGAATTAGCTATGCAAGACATCCATGGCCCTGCGAAATGATCTTATGATAAGTTGAGGTGGTACTATGATGCTGTGTAGAGTACAAACCCTAGAAGTATTACAGATTGTGAGATTGACCCAATTAGTCAAAAATTTCATTAGCTATTTATATATTTCAATGCCTGCCTTATTGGTTTTCTCAGGGGATGCAGGCCGTTGATATTTTTAGACGGCACCCATATTAAAAATAAATACAAAGGATGCTTACTCAGTGCTATTAGTAATGATACTAATGATTACTTATTCACGCTAGCATATGCAGTTGTTGATGCTGAAAATGATATTAATTAGGAGTGGTATTACTTCAAGCTAAGAAGTATTTTAGATTCTCAATATCTGCTTGGCTTATCAAAGTTCGCTTTTTTCTCTGATCGACATCCAGGTCTTCTTAAGGCCATCCCCATGATATTTCCCAATAGCCACCATGCATATTGCTTGAGACACTTAGTGGAT
>JACGDI010002611.1:154628-168955 GCA_014898725.1 Jacaranda copaia | reverse complement strand
CACATTAGGTATAAAGGATCAACTATCAAGTACAAAATATCAGCACATGAACTACAAATATCCCAACATAGAGTATAAAAAATCAACACATGAAGTACAAATATTGCCAACATGAAGTGCCAAAGAATAGCACATTAAGTATAAATATCACCAACTTGGAATACAAAAGATAGCATATTAAGTACAAATATCACCAACATGAAGTATAAGATATGATCACATTAAGTACAAATATCAATCAATCAAGAATAAGACATCATTACATTTATTACAAACAGATAATTTACAAATGAAATGCAAAATGTAAAAATTTAAAATATTAAGTAGTTGACAACACCTTCTTCTCTTCTTATTCTTTGTCTTTCTTTAGACGAGGATGAGGACGAGGAGGACCATAGGTCTTTGTCACTTCTCTTGCTCTTTTGGCTGGTGTGATGCTCGGGAGGCTGACAAAATTTGGAGATTTCTATTTTAGCTTTCTGTCTTCTAGATTGTGCACATCTATCACAATCGACGACATGAAATTTGCCACTTTAATCTCAAATTCCTTGAACTCAGTCGCTTGAATAGGTACATAAACTTCTATCTTCAAAGGTTTGAGGGAATCTAAAGGATCATGATGGTGTTTTGTTCGACTTTCTTCATCCACCGTGTTTTCAGATTCATCCCCTTCTTTCTGTGCATCATCTACCAAATCAAGTGCCCCTTCATTTACGAACTCATCAGCTCCCTCTTCAAGCTCCTCCCCCATAGTTTTGTGTTCAACTAGATGCTCATCCTCACCTTGCTCCTTCATTGCCATCATATCGAATGAAGCAATTTTATCTTTCAATGATTTAATTTCTTCAACTTTAGCTGCAATAATTGCTTAATATACCATATGCTCACAAACATGGACTTGACTGATGACAGTATTAGCATCCTCTGGTTTCTTGATCAAAACTATCATTTCTAACTCCTCTAGAGCAGGGTTGAGGGCTACAACCTATTACAATGAAAATAATTATCAAATTTAAATTCTTATACAAAACGTTAACAATGAATTATTATAATTATTATCATTTCTACTATAATTTATTTCAATTTTTTTCTGCCTCCTCCACATTATGTGGGAGTTTGATATCCTTCCACTGGTAAAAGCGTGGAAACTCAAACAAACTCACTAATGAAGCCAGTGAAGGGATGCGTTCATAAACCCATGCCTGCCATTCATAAATCAAAAATTATACTCACTTAAATATAAATATAATCAATGTTGTTAGAAAAATGAAGCCAACACTTACCATCAAACCAACTGTGCACCCATCAATGTATTTCTTGATTTGTTCTCCACTTACTCCTATATGGTTCTTCATATCTTGGACAAAAAAAATTGTTTGCAGCTATGCCCCATGTATACAGACCAACTCTAGACAAATTGTCCAAATATGGTAGGAGAAATAGTGGAGTTCAATAATTTGATGTTGAAAATAGAAAATAATTAAAAATAAAAAGTATGTACAACCTACAAAAATTATTCAAGTCCTCCTCACTATCCTGATATACATACTCCTCAAACTTGTTACCTATTTTAAATCTAGTAATATTTTGTAGCTTTCCAGAAAAAACGCTGTCAAAGGTTGAAATCTTCATCTTTAATGTTATATCCATAGATTGCCCCACATACGGCAACCCTAAAATCATAAAAAATTTAGCTGCAGAAAAAAGAACTTCAACCCCCTCTGAAAAATGAAATGACAGTCTTTTTAGGTCAAACCTCCTCAATATAGCTTCAAGTCGAAGGAAGCTTGAACTTAACTTGGGCATATCTATGTATATATAAAAAGGGGTCTTTTTTAATATATCAAAATATTTTGACCCCATCTTGGACTTCACAATATCCAATTTACTTTGAAAAAATTGGGGGAAGTAATGAGAGCAGACCTCATAATGTCTTGGTTTGGCTGCCATCAGAAAAAGAAAAATTAATATATAAACAAATAATAAACTAATCCTTTTAGATAATGTATACTGACAACTTAAATGTTTTGTATTACAAATACTTCTAAAATGTATTTCAAAAACATATAATATATTATACTACACTTTCAGTTAGGGTATACTTCAGGCTTAAATGTTTTATACTACAGATGCTTCTAAAATATATTTTAGAAACATATAATATATTATAGTACACTTTTTGTTAGTGTATATTTCACGCTTGAATATTTTATACTACAGCTGCATCTAAAATATACTGCAGATATATAGATTATATACTATATTTTCATTTAATGTATATTGCAGCCTTGAATATTTTTGTACTATAAATGCTCCTAAAATGTACTACAGTTATACTAATTATATACTACACTTTTGCCTAATGTATACTCCAAACTTAAATATTTATATTACATTTGCTTCTAAAATGTACTGCAGGTTATATACTAGACTTTTTCGTAATGTGTACTGCAAGTTTGAATGTTTTATACTATATTTGGTTCTAAAATATACTGCAGGTTATATATTAAACTTTTTCCTAATGTGTACTGTAAGATTGAATGTTTTATACCACATTGGCTTCTAAACTGTACTGCAATTATACAGATCATATACTACACTTTTGCGCAAGCATGGATGTTCTCTTCTACAGATAATACACTACCGTTTTCAGATAATTTTACTGTATAATTCACCATAATATAATTTTAGGTAGAAAGAAGTATAAACCCCAAAAAGATGAAGTCCAATTTTCATACCCTTCAAGTACAAATCAAAAACTTCCCATCTCACAACAAAAATCATATGTATATCAAATCGATTAACGTGTTTAACGACTAAAAAATGAATAAAAATTCTAAATATTGAAAAATCACTAACATTTGAAATTGTAAGTTCAGAAAACATACGTGTGTTTCTTTTGCTCATTTCTTTTTGCACTTGGCTTCTTTTCGCAGATATTTTTCCTTCCATAATTGCAGAAAAATGGTAGAAATTTTGGTGTCTTTCTTTTTTCTGTTTTCTTTTCACTTCTTATTCTCTCGTTCTCGTGTCAATAGTGGAGGAAAAATGATTTCGCGCCCTTTTATTTTCACACCTCGAGAAGTCGTTTTCAGGCAGACAAAAAAATAGGAAAGTGTTTTTCTTTATTATAGAAACGCATTTCTCAAGTATTTTTTTTTATTTTTTTCAAATACAAAAGTATATAGATCTTTTTAAAAAATATGAGGAGTGATTCCTAATTTGTATGAAAAAATAAAAAATTTAATGTGTAAAAATTCAAATAGAAACTAAACATTAAAATGAAAGTAGAATTAAATGTTTTTTTCTAATTAACCTTTTAAATAATATAAAAATATTTAAAATAAAAAAAACTCCTCAGCCGACTAACAGTTATGAATGAACTTAAACTTGAATCATATAAATTTTCAAACTAATGAAGCTCAAGTTTAAATTTAAAAGTTTTAAATTCGAGCAGACTCATAAAACTCAATCAGCTCAACTCGTCGTTCACCCCCAAGGGTCGATTGGGAGAGGACGCGTAGGTGAAGCTGGGTTTTGCATACCTGATTTTACGGGATTTAAGGGATCTTGCTATGGAAAATTTCGTAACTTTTCACTGAAAAATTGTTTTTTCTTTCTCTCTTTGTGATCTTTGTATGGTGCCCATTTATTTGGGTGGTTACTGTTCAGAGACAGATCGAGTTTATAATGATTTGGGATTTTGGGATTAAGTTTTTCAGAGAGGATGGGAAAGAGAAGAAAAAAGCTGCCTGCCATTCTACGAAGTTGTGGATGTACAACCTTTTTTGTGCAGGGGAGTAGTTGCTTGTTCATTCTTTACTTCGTGTTTTTTTTACTTCGAAATATGTGTTTTTTTTTAGCTCAGATTGTGTTTTCCTTCTCGCATTTTGAGTGCTAGTTCCCTGCTGTGCTTGGTATGTGAACCAGGGTTTTATTTGCTTGCTTCTTTTTGGCTTTTAGATGTTGTTGGTGTTTTGAATTTTTTGGCGGTGGTGGAAGAGTTTTTATATGTTGTCCTTTTGCCGTGGCATATTTTCTTCTTCGACTGTCTCTGTTATTCTAAGCTTTTTGCAAATACCCATCAAGACCGATTTTCTTATCACGCAAAATGATTTCAGCTCATGCTATCTTTACCGCCACCATCGTCGCTTCCCCATCTAAGCAAGTATTACTTGCTCGACCCTTGTTTTTAGCATTTTTCTTGCGTTTTTGTTTGATTTCTTTTGCTGATTCTAGCTTGTTTATTTAATTTAATTTCTATGTTTTTGTTTTTAGGGTGGTTAAAGAATAGGAGAGTAAGCTAATTGCAGCAGAGGCACAAGTTTGACCAGAGGCAAGGCAAGATTTGATTTGTAGTGAGAGCCAATGCTAAGCAAATTCCATTTGATTGGTGATCCAAATCTGATGCAGCCTGGTATCATGCTGTCTGGTATCGGTAAGCTAATGGATGCCATTGGCCTCACTCTTGGGCTTATGGGTAATTCCTGAAAAACTGCTGAATATATACTTACAATTGATAATCATCACCTTTGTAAATTACTTGAATTGCCTGTTTTTGTGTTATCTTTCGCAATATCATGTGGGGTGTGTAAAAAAATCAATTCTTCCATAACTATATGTTTCACAAAATTATATCAATATTCATAAAACTATGGCTCAAATTATGATTGTAAATTGTACCTAAGAAGAGGTTTAAGTTAGGCTTATACGTAATTTTTAAATTATGCAGTAGAGTGCATAAAGCAAATTTAAGAAGTGAAAGGAATATTAACTTTTATGTAGAGATTAGAATTTATCATTCTAGCTAAAACATGAGATAATGTAGAAAGGATAAGTCAGAACTAAGAGATTTATAGTGCTTTGGCTATAAAAGTGTACTTGTACTACCTAATCTTAGTTCAAATTTTAAACGTTCGAATTGTGGTAATAATTCTAGAGAGACAAGATATGTACAATGAACGGTCAAAAATGAGTTCGAAATCTTTTGCAAAAATAAAGACAAGAAATGTAAAATCTTTCTCAAGATATAAAGACAAAATGCAAACTGGCTAGCTTAGCTAAAACAGAAACTCCCTCTATTATATGTGTGCAAAACTCACCTGTAAGTTGGACCAAGAATAGTCCTTTAGCACCTAGACAACTGATTATACTTGTGACTATTCTTCTATTTTTGTTTTTGTTTCTTTTTAAAAATTTTTTATTGATTTATGCGATTTAGATGGAAAAAATAATGGTGGGTTTGCTATGGTTTCATATCTTCTTTAAAGGGATTATCAGGGTGACCAGAAGTTCACACTCACTCACTTCTTACGCTTCAAATGGGGAGCCTTAGCATTTTAGAAGAAATTCCCTTTGTTATGTTTTAATATAAATTGCTTGCATCTTTTATACTCAGAAGTGTTGCGTCGGTATGTGTTGTATGGGAGAGAACTAAGTATCCTGATTTAATGGGATTAATGAAAACAAGATTTAGCTGTTAAAAGCATTTTTCATTTTTTTGCCTAATATGTGTGTATGTGCCGAATCTGCGGGAAAAAAACATTGCTTTTGCAGAATATTTTCCTTTTGTAATAAAGTATTTGCGAGTCTTTTAAATAATAGCTAATGTATAATTGTTTTTTTCTTTGTGATTCAGTATTTTTCTTATTCTTTACATCACCATTTGAAGTTATTCTTTGGCGACTTGTCTGAATCAAGAAAGTTTTAGTCGTTTGAGCTTTTGCTTTCATTACCTTATAATGATCGATCTGACTGGACATCTATAGAGAATGAAAGTACAATATCCCCCACCATGCCAGGCATCTGAATCAGCACGCACGCATGGAAGTTGTTTTTCATTCCTTGGGTAATATGTTGACAAGTCTTTATCTCGAGCTGCTTTCTTAGTGGCACCCGAAAGAATAATATCCTATCCTTGGGTAATATTTAGTTCCCAAAGGTATGCGTTCTTTTTATCTTTAAAATGTTCAATAATAATCCTACTCCATTTTTTAAAGGATATTTTGTGCTTTTGTATAATGTCTAAGAGTTGCTGCTGTAATGATCAAAATGGCAAATGGCAAATTAGAAATCACCAAAAATAGCAAGTCAAGTCTCTCACAATGTGAACTTTTATCCTACATTTATTTCATTCTCTATATATAATTTAAATTCAATAGAATCTAAAAAATAAACACTTATTATTTAAAAAATAATGCAAAAAGTTCTATAATATATGGAGTCACGGGCGCATAACCGCACCTTGCACGGTGCTCCTTTTCTAGTAAAGATATATATGCAGTATTATTAATAATAAAAAATCATGTGAATAAAATAATAAATTATAATTTATCATTATTTTACTTTAACTTTATTATCAAATACTTTTTTAAAAAAACAAACTTATAATTTCAAAATTTTATTTTTCCACTCTTTCTCTCATTCATGTGACATTTAGCTGAATATATAAAAAGTATATTCTAATGTGAGAAAATTTAAACTATCATTATTATTGTGATTTTTATAATGACATTGATTTTATATTTCACAAATTTTCTTCTAGCAACATTAATTTAAAAATTGTTTATTGATTGCAAAAATTGATAAAGAGATACATATACATTAAGATAATAAAAATTAAAGTGAATAAAATAATAAATTATAAGTTATTTTTTATTTTGATTAAAATTTCTTATCAAATCCTTTCTTAGAAAAAAAACAAAAAACTTATAAACTCAAAATTATAGCAATGAAATGGGCAATAATTCAAAACTTAATAGTAACGAAACATAAAAACTCAAAAATGGGCCCATCCCATCTGTTTTTCCCCCTTCAATTTTGAGCAGCGAAGGGACCCATTATTTATTTATTTATTTATTTTTTATCTTTGTGAAAAATTGGTATATTGGATGCGAGATAAAACTACCTTCATCTCAATTTTATTAAAGTAGTTAATCAAATTTTCATATACTTGCACTAGATTGATTGAAAGACATGAGTAATAGTATAAATAATATAGTTTTCTATTATATGTGAAGGATATATCTTTAGAAAAAAGTATTTTCACTGTTGGTACATATGCAAACTATGATAAAATCAAGCTTTCACTTATTAGGTTGGAATTTTGAGGAATAGTTGGAACAATAATTGTTTTTTTTTTGGTTATGAAAAATATCATTTATCAATGACTAATGATGTTTGCAATAGTAATAAGGTACTAAATGTTGAGCGGCTAATTGGTTCGGTGATATTGTTTTCACATTTATATATGCTTGAAGTTGGCAAATTTCTAGAGTATACACGTGTGTAAATACTACTACTACTACCACTATAATAATAATAATAATAATAATAATAATAATAATAATATATTATTTATAAATAAATTATTTCAATTTTAGAATTATTTTGGTGCATTGCACCGAGTACATGCTTAAGCTAAAAGTTTTAATAATAGTTTATATTAAAAATAATTTAAACATACAATTTACTATTTCAAAAATAGAATAATATTTGTCCTTTTTTTCATCCACCTCTATAAAATCATGGAAGACATATTTAAAAGGACCAAAATCACTTTCCATTTTCGTGATCAGTCCTCACTTAATTTTTTTTAGACTAAATTTTCTAATTTTGTTAGAATTTTAGAGTTAACTCCTTACTTGATTTGACAAAAATGCCCTTCAGTGTAATATTTTTCACTCATTTTTTTTACTTCTTTGTCATAAATAAAAGGCAACAGTAAACTCTACTAATATCAATATCATTTGTAGAAATAGAAAGAAAAAAAAAGGCAAGCAACTCTACGGCGGAAATGAGAATAATCGTGGGAGTCAACAACCATCAACCTAACATCTGCATTGTCTTCTTCTCTTTTCATTTTTATCATTTTTGGGTTTCTTCTTTATTATTTTTGGGTTTCTTCTTTTTTTCAGTTGCTTATGAGTTTTTTGGGAAGTTGTCGCTACAAAAATCAGCACTATATAATGTCAATTAAGGATATTACGATTTTAATGGACATATACATTAATCTGGCAAGAAAATGGAGTGAAATCAACGTCGAGTTCTTCAATTTGAGATACATAACTTCACATTAAAGATTGTATGTGAGATTGACTAATGACGAAAATGTTTTGAATATGATTTTACTGCATTTGACATTAAAGATGAATATTGTTGACATTCTGGTAAATCGAAAGGATGAATCAAGCAGCAGTGCCAAGAAGAGCTATGTTGTTTTAAAGTAATACTTTCACAGAATATAAACTATATTGCAGTTTCTAGAGTTTTGTACATCAAGAGTTCTAAAATTGTATTCCGCTTGTTTGAAAATCTTTCTCTATTTTATAGTGTTCTATATTATACTTCATTGCAAATAAAATTGTACTTCACTTGATAAAAATTGTACACCATTATTTAAGTTTTATATTTTAAGTATTCAACTAAATGATTATCAAAAATTATACCGCCATTGCTAGGGTTTTATACTTCACAAGTTTGGAAATTATATTTCATTTTATCAAAAATTGTACTTCATTTTTTTTTTTAAACTATACTTTATTTTACTTAAATTTGTATTTTATTTATTGATTTTTTATACTCTTAAGTGTTTTATTTAATGATTATTCCAAACTATATTGCAATTACTAAGGTTTTATATTTAAATTACTCCAATTTATACAAATTTGTACTCCAATTATCTAAAATTGTACTTTATTTCACATTAAATTGTACTATATAATTTAAGTTTTATACTTTAAGTGTTCTACTAATGGATTATCAAAAATTATACTGCAGTTGCTAAGGTTTTGTACTTCAAATGTTTGAAAATTATACTTCATCTTATTAAAATTGTATTTCTTTTTGCTGAAATTATACTTCATTTTACCTAAACATGTACTCTATTCATTAGTTTTTTATGCTTCAAGTGTTCTATTTATTAATTATCCAAAATTATACTTCTTTTGCAGGGATTTTATACTTCGCATATTCTAAAATTGTATTTTCCTATATGTAAAATTGTATTTTCTTTTTTTGAAATTATACTTGCTTCATTTTACAAAGCATGTAATCTGTTCATTGAAGTACTATACTTCAAGTGTTTCGAAATTGTAATTCATTATATTTAAACATGTACTTCAATTAACTAAATCTATTATATTTCACTTTATTTAAAATTATATTTTTTTTTCTAAAATTATTCTTTATTTTAACTAAAACTGTATATTATTTATTGAAGTTCTATACTTCATGTGTTTTATTTATTGATTATCCAAAATTATAACGCAATTGTTATGATTTTATACTTCAAATGTTCTGAAATTATACTTCAATTTATTAAAATTGTATTTCTTTTTTATGAAATTATACTTTATTTGTCAATCGCAAGGGATGTAGTTGAGGAGGAAAATAGTTTGACCAATGCATCGCATAATGAATTAGTTTTAACTAGCAACTCAATTGATGCATGGAGAAATAGCATATATTGGGAGGGTCAGACATTCAAGGATGCTCAGGAGTTCAGAATTATGCGGTGTCTACTTTGTGATCATTTAAATACAAGAAAAATGACAACAAAAAAATCGTAGCTATTTGTAGTGATGAAAATTGCAAATGGAGAATCTATGCATAATGAAGCTGACAAATTATTTGGCATTTGAAAATGCAATTTAGAACACACGTTTGGTGAGGCTAACCGTTGAGCAAGGGGACATCCTAAAGTTGATTCTACTTGGGTTACTAACATTGTAAAGAATAAATTGAAATCAGAGCTATGTTATCGGTCCTCCACCATATTGAAAGATATCCACTTTCAGTTGAATTGAAGTGAACTTTAAAGAAATACATTTTATGCTTTGTTTTTTCTTAGTTTGTATTTCAATTTTCTCAAATTGTTATTAGAATCGAAGTGTATTTCAACAAAACATATTTTATACTTTGTTTTTTCTAGATTTGTAATTCAATTCCTTCAAATTGTACTCAAATTTACTATCTTGTTTCAGTTGAATTGAAGTGAATTTAAAAAAAAATACATTTTATACTTTGTTTTTTTTGTTCGTACTTTAATTTTCTCAAATCATACTCAAATTGTTATTGGAATCGAAGTGTACTTCAACAAAATACATTATATATTTTGTTTTTTTCGAGTTTGTATTTCACCTCTTTCGAATTGTACTCAAATTCCCTGCCTCATTTCAATTGAATTGAAGTGAACTTCAAGAAACACATTTTATACTTTATTTTTTCTTGGTTTGTACTTCAATTGCCTCAAATTATTTTTGGAATCGAAGTGTACTTCAACAAAATATTTTTTTTTTCTTATTTTGACAATTTTGAATTTAATACCTTAATATTTTTACTAATATTGTTAAATTGAAATTTGTTCAATGGTTTAACTTTTATGTCTTCATAAATAATAATCAAATTATAAAATTTTGTGTGATTTTTATCATGAAAATCAAATTATATTAAAATTTTAATTTTTTAACCCCTAGTGTTCAATCAATAAATGTTGTCGATCGCGGTAATGAAAGAATTCTTATGCTTTCAAAGATGTTCACAAATGAGAATTTGACGATAATATCCACAATATCACCAGTACAAATACATACTTCACATGATACGATAATTTCAAAATATTGTACATAATAATCATTTTAATTATTAAAGAATAATTTTTCAATAGCAATAAGTGTACTTCAAAAGAAAATATTTTATACTTTGTTAGTTCAATATTTGTACTTTAGTACACCAAAATTGTTCTCTTATTCACTACCAAGTTTCAATCGAATTGAAGTGAAGTTTAAAAAAATACATTTTATACTTTGTTTGTTCAGGGTCTGTACTTCATTTTACTCAAATTGGCTACCCAGTTTCAATGAAACTGAAGTGTACTTCAGCGAAACATATTTTATACTTTGTTTGTTCTAAGTTTGTATTTCATTTCTGTCAAACTGTACTCAAATTCGCTGGGCGCTTTCAATTGAACTGAAGTGTACTTTAACAAAACACATTTTATACTTTATTTTTTTTAGATTTGTACTTTATTTTCTTCGAATTGTACTCAAATTCACTGGACATTTTTAATTGAACTGAAGTATACTTCAACGAAATACATTTTATACTTTACATTTTTTGGGTTTGTACATCATTTTCTTCGAATTGTACTCAAATTAATAGGGCATTTTCAATTGAATTAAAGTGTACTTTAGAGAAATACATTTTATACTTTCCTTTTTTTGGCTTTATACTTCATTTTCTTCGAAATGTACTCAAATTCACTGGGTATTTTCAATTAAACTGTAGCGTATTTTAGCGAAACATATTTTATACTTTACTTTTTTTGGGTTTGTACTTCATTTTCTTCGAATTGTAATCAAATTTACTGGGCATTTTCTATTGAACTGAAGTATACTTCAGCGAAACCCATTTTATATTTTACTTTTTTGGGTTTGTACTTTATTTTTTTTGAATTGTACTCAAATTCACTAGGTATTTTCAATTTAACTGAAGTGTACTCCAGCGAAACACATTTTATACTTTGTTTATTTTGAGTTTGGGCTTCATTTTTATCAAATTGTACTCAGATTTAGTCCTTGTGTCAATGGAATTAGAGTGTACGTCAGTGATACATGTTTTATACCTTATTTTTTTTGCGTTTGTGCTTTATTTTTCTCATATTGCATTCAAGTATTGAAGCCTGGTTTCCTTGAAACTGGGCATATTACACATCAGAACAATGGTTATACTTTATTTTTTTCACTTTTATACTTTATTTTCCTCAAATTATACTCAATTGATTGCCCAATTTTAATTTAAAATATTATAAATACTTGATGGAAAACTATACTTACAAACACAATGATATTATATATAAAATATGCTTCAATTTACATATGTATTTACATACAAAGTGTGGTTCAAATCTTGGCATTGTCATCACTTAATATTGTATATGCCATTGTTGCACGGTATTTGTCAATGTCAATTTTTTCAGCTGACCTCCAGAACTCAAGGGTGTCTCTGGCGAAACATTCTGTCTAAAGGCACATATAGATGCCGCAATCCACTGCACCCTTTTGTTGTCTACTTTTTTTGGCCTCATTAATTCATCCACACGACAACCCAATGAAAGCCTCATGTACCAAGAATAGAATGAAGCCTACAAAAATAGTGATCAGTTGTTAACTCCCTACTTTATGAAGAAATCATAGGAAAAGGAAGCAAACATATAATGGAAATAGTTTTCGGTTTGTATCTGGTGGCTATTATTGAATTCATATACAAGAAAAAATGAGTTGAGGTGTCGAGGACACCAAAAATAAGTGATCATGCTGACAAATCGGTAGGATTATGTAACCACACTGGTTTACAAGATCTAATGTGAGGTTTTCCAAATTTTTAAGGGGTGAAGGAGTTATGTGTAAGTATTATCTCCATGAATTCTTTATCCATCATATCCTTCAAGTTGCATCCTTAGAGTTTGTTTAATATGCGAGCCTATGAAGTATAAAAACAAATGGTTATACTAATTGGAAACGTGAACTAAATTAAGTTAGAAAATCGCCACATATCTATGCTATTGCATATGTAAACCACACCTTGTGGTGACACTTGTTGCCAAAAGATGGGCTACATAATATCGACATGTAGTAGTCCACTATGTCACCAGTAAGTTCTCCTCCAAATAAGAGCTCACAAAAGTTTCTTCCATCTAGAAACTGTCTTGCTTCCTCCCAATAGTCACCCTACACAATTGTTAATTGTTAGTTAAGACACCAATTTATCCAAAAGAAAAATAATAAGCAAATTTTATTACCCCCAAATTATCTCTTCTAACAAAGTTGTCGATGACTTCTTGCTTTTTTGCTGGAATGAGTTCACGACCTCTATAATCAGTCCTTCCTTTATAGGGATCAAGCACTTCAATCTTTGGGCTGGCTAGTTCCTCTGCCACCAGGATTGGACTAATGTCTTTGTTTTCCTATAGTACAAAATACAGCACATTAGGTACAAAGTGTTAACAATTGAAGTACAAAAGACTAGCATATTAAGTACAAAGAATCAAGTATTGAAGTACCCCATATTAAAGTACAAAATATACCAATATGGAGTATAAAATTCAAGCACATTAAATACAGATTATCAACTATTGAAGTATCCCTTATTGAAGTACAAAATATAGCCCACATGGAGTACATAATTCAAGCACACAAAGTACAAAGAATCAAACATTGAAGTATTCCCTATTGAAGTACAAAATATACCATAATGGAGTACAAAATCCAGCACATTAAGTATAAAGTATCAACAATTAAAGTCCAAAATATTTCCAAAATGGAGTACAGAACTCAAGCGCATTAAGTGCAAAGTATCAACTATTAAAGTATCTCCAATTAAAGTACAAAATATAACTAACATAGAGTACAAAACTCAATCACATTAAGTGCAAAGAATCAAGTATTGAAGTACCCCCTATTAAAGTACAAAATATACCATAATGGAGCACAAAATTCCAACAAATTAAGTACAAAGTATCAACAATTGAAATACAAAATATAACCAACATGGAGTACAAAATTCAATCACATTAAGTGCAAAGTATCAAGTATTGAAGTATCCCTCATTGAAGTACAAATTATATCCAACATGGAGTATAGAAATTATCCCCATTAAGTGCAAAGTATCAACTATTGAAGTGCAAAATATAGCCAACATGAAATACATAACTCAAACACATTAAGTGCAAAGTATCAACTATTGAAATATTCCTTATTAGAGTACAAAATATGCCTACATAGGGTACAAAACTAAAGCACAGTAGGTATAAAAGATCAACTATCAAGTACAAAAGATCAGCACATGAAGTACAAATATCCCAACATGGAGTATAAAAGATTAGTACATGAAGTACAAATATCACCAACTTGGAATACAAAAGACATAGCACATTAAGTACAAATATCAACCAATCAAGCATAAGATATCATTACATTTATTACAAACAGACAAATAGCAAAAACTTAAAATATTAAGTAGTTGACAAACCTTTTTCTTTTCTTGTTCTTTATTTTTTTGGCACGAGGAAGTGGACGAGGAGAACCATAGGCCTTTGTCACTTCTCTTGCTCTTTTGGCTGGTGTGGTGCTCCAGGGGCTGATAAAATCTGAAGATTTCTATTTTGGATAAAATCTGAAGATTTCTATTTTGGATTTTTGTCTTCTAATTACGCACATTTGTCGTAATTGAAGGCATGACATGTGCTACTTCAATCTCAGATTCCTTGAACTCAACTACTTGAATTGGTACATAAACTTCTATCTTCAAAGGTTTGGAGGAATTTGAAG
>JACGDI010002611.1:126147-154528 GCA_014898725.1 Jacaranda copaia | reverse complement strand
TAGGGTATACTTCAGGTTTGAATGTTTTATACTACACATATTTCTAAATGTACTTCAAAATACATAATATATTATACTATACTTTCAGTTAGTATATGCTTTAGGTTTGAATGTTTTATACTACAGTTACTTCTAAAATATACTACAGATACCAGATTATATACTACACTTTCATTTAATGTATATTGCAGGCTTTAATATTTTTGCACTACAAATGCTCCTAAAATGTACTGCAGTTACACTAATTATATACTACACTTTTATCTAATGTGTACTCCAAGTTTGAATATTTGTACTATATTTATTTCTAAAATATACTACAAGTTATATAATAGGCTTTTCCGTAATGTGTACTACAAGCTAAAATATTTTATACTACATTTGCTTCTAAAATATACTGCAGGTTATATACTAGACTTTTTCCTGTGTACTGCAAGATTAAATGTTATATACTACATTTGCTTCTAAACTGTACTACAGTTACACAGGTCATATACTACAATTTTTCCTAATGTGTATTGTAAAACTTGGATGTTCTGTTCTACAGATAACATACTACCACTTTCAGATAGTTTTACCATATAATTTCACCATATATAATTTTAGGTAAAAATAAGTATAAACTCCAAAAAAGTGAAGTCTAACTTTCATGTCCTTTAAGTACAAATCAAAAACTTCCCATCTCATAACAAAAATCATATGTATATCAAATCAATTCAAGTGTTTAATGACTAAAAAATGAATAAAAAGTATAAACACTGAAAAATCACTGACATTTGAAACTGTAAATTTAGAAAACATACATGTGTTTCTTTTGCTTACTACTTTTTGTACTCAACTTCTTTTCAGAGATATTTTTCCTTCCATTGTTACAGAAAAATGGCAGAAATTTTGGTATCTTTCTTCTTTCTTTTCACTTCTTCTTTTCTCGTTCTCGTGTCGATGGAGGAGGAAGAATGGTTTTGCGCCCTTTTATTTTCATGCCTCGAGAAGTCATTTTCAAGCAAAAAAAAAAAAGAAGAAGAAGAGAAAAGCGTTCTTCTTGAAGATAGAAACGCATTTCTCAAATATTTTTGTTGTTTTTTTCAAATACAAGGATATATAAAGAGATATGGGAAGTGATTCCTAACTTTTGTGAAAAAGTGGGGAGTTTAATGTGTAAAAATTCAAATGGGGACTAAACACTAAATTTGAAGTAGGATTAGGGATTTTTTTCTAAGTAACCTTAAAATCATTCTATTTGTTAATTAAACTATTTGTTTTAAATACATATATATTTTATAATATTTATATTGTTTTCTAATGTTTTTAATTTTTTATATATGAACTAGGATAATTTAGGGGGAAAATTGAGATATGATTTAAGTATTTTTTTTTTATGTGGTAGTGATGTGGATAAGTTAATTTTATCTATTTTTATATTTGATATCCTATCAATATTTATTTTAATATTAATATAGAAACCTATATTAATTTATTTGTATAGTTACATGTTTAATTTTTGTAAATACACAATGTGTAAATACATATAACAATATATATAACTTTTTTAATATTTATGAATATATATTTTTTATAACTCCTTATATTGTCTAATATTTATGTTTTTTAATTTAATTATGGATGAACATATACTACTAATCTAGGTGTTGCTCTTTCAATTTCAGCTTGTTTTGTACATAAAAAGTTGAGCATGACCATGATGATTTACTTCGCCTAATAAATTTTTTATTTAATAAATCATTAATCTCTTTCTTACAATATTCTAAAAGTTATTGGTTCATTTGTATTGGTCTAGCTTTAGAAGTAATTTTTGTTTCTTTAAATACTTCTTCGTATGGCAAAGTCACAGTATGCTTTTTTTATCCCAAAAGCATTTGGTATATCTAAACATATTTGTTTTTCTAATTCTTTCTAAAATTTGGTAATTTTCTCTTGGAATTCTTTTCTTAATATGTTTTGTTCTATCTTTTTATGACTAATTTCTTCTTTTAAAAATTTAATTTTTTTCTTTATTTTTTAAGATTGAATTACTTTGTAATATTTTAATATCTCTTTCTTTGGTAGGGAATTGAAATTTAAATATTAGGTTTTGTCCTAATAATTGGCTATGTATTCCTTTATTGTCTACTTTGATTGGATATAACATTTGCCAAAAAGGATTTCCTAATATGACAAGTGTATTTAAATTTTTAACAAAAAACTAGTTTTAAAACAGAGATTAGTACAAAATGAGCATTAGATAATTTATAATTTATTTGTAATTTTGATGAATTAGTAGTAGTCAATTTTTTTAGTTTTTTCAAAATATATAGTTGGTATTAATTCTTCTTGTATACAGTTCATGTCTGCACCAGAATCCATTAGCGCAATTGTTTGTAATATGTAATCTTGTATTTTAATTATGACTTTTACATACTATTTTTGATAACTTATTTTTTATATGGCATTTACATAAGTTTCATCTTCAAAAGAGTGCTATCTTCTTCTTTTTTATTTTCAAACTCTTTATTTTCAATTTTATTCTTTAATTTTAATAATAAAATGTCTTGTTTTATTTCTTAATTTTCTTTCTTTATTTGTGAAAACTCTGTTTTAAGAATCTTTAGCTCTTGTAATTCACTAATAGTTATTTTTTGAGGCTTGGCTTTAAACATATTCATTATTTCTTTAAATTTAGTTTTTTGAATAGGTGTTTTTGGCCTTTCTTCATATGTTTCAATTAAATTATTTATTTGTTTTAAGTATTCTTCTCTAACTTCTTCATTATGTATCTGTTGAGATAATTCCAAAAGCTCTCCATACTTACTTAAGACATTAATATTCTTATTACCATAACATGATTCTGCTTCAGGAGGACAATTACATTCATTTTCTTCTTCTTCTTCATTAGATTCTATAAATGTTGAGTAATATTGATTATCAAATTGGATTTGATTAATATCTTCTTCCAAGTATACTCCTCTTTCTTCTATGTCTATTTGGTTTAGGATCTTCATTATTTCTATTTTTTGTTGTTCTTCCAACTTTGATTCTTTTACCTTTTTTCTTGCCCAGCAAGTATTAGCATAATGTCCCATTTTCCCACAATTTCTATATTTTATTGTGATTTATCGTTTTTAGGATTTTTATAGTTTCTATTGTAATTTTTCTTTGTGGCTTTTTTCTCAACATTTTTATTATCTTGTCTTTTATAATTCTTTTTTCTATTTCTTCCTTTATCATAATGCCTCTTATGTGTACTTGGTGATCTAATTTTTTCAAATTCAAATTATTCCCAAAATTGTCCTAATTCTTTTCTAGAACTTATTTGTTGTCTTTTCATTTGTGATTTTAGTCTTAAATCATTAGATAATTTTAATCCTACTATATTTATTTGGGTAATTATTTCTCCATAAGATAAATCACCAAATTCTTGGCTTTCTTTATTTTTTAATTTGATCTCTTACTTTTTCAGCAAATAATCTTGGTAATCCTACCATAAATCTTTCTTTCCAATGTTAAGAATGGGAATCTTCTAATCGGTATACTCTAGCAAGAAAGTTGTTTCTATACTACCTAAAATGTTGAAGTGATTTGCAAGTCAAATTTTATAATATTTGAGAATTCCTTTGTTCATATATATATGAATTTCCTATAAAATTTATTAATGTTGTATAGATGAAAACTTCAACAACATTTGGGATTGGAACACTATTTGTTGGACGTAACATCACATTGCATCTTTTTTATAACTTTTTAATATCATATTTTTGGTTGCATCATTTATGGTATCCCACCAGTTTTTTAAAATTCCATTAAATCCTAAAATTAAGTTTTTTGCAGCATCTTCTTCAGAGACTTTATTCTTTTCTTTATAAATATTTGCCATTATGTTTGTTTTGAAAGTGTAATAATTTGATATTATGATAATCCATCTATTGTCCATTCATATATAGAATTTTCTAAGAATGATCTATAATTTTGAACTTCTTCTATTTGTAAATCTAGATGAGTTGGTGTATAATAATAATTTTTTTATATTGAGTGTATGGTTTTGCAAGATTATCTGAAGTCCTATTAATAATATGATTAATATTATTATCTTGTTCTTCTCCTATTTTAGTCTCATGTTGGTATAATACTTTAACATTTTTTACTTTTGCTTAACTCTTTTAATTGTTTTTTAATTTTTTCAATAACTTCGTCAGTATTTTGTCCTAATGATGGTTTATATTCAAGCATTTTAAATGGTATCTTTGTGATATTTTTTGGTTTATTATATATAGTTTTTTTCCTTTAAAAATATTATTATGATTTTGGAGTTTTCCATCATCCTCTATTTTGTCTTCTATTCTATCTAATTGTTTTCCTATAGTATACAACATTATGTTTGTGTAATTTGATTGTTTGATTGTTGAATTTTGTTATACTTTGGTAATACTAGGATCTTTTGGCAATTCAATTAATGGGTCTACTAAGATAGTTTTTTCTCCTATTCTTATTCCTATATTTTCTAGAGGGGTTTTTTCAGAAGTTGTTGTAGAATTGTTTTCTTTTGTCCAGTTTCTTTTTTGTTTAATAAGTATATTTATTTGCTTGGATTCTAAATATTCAAATAATTAAAGGTACATTTTGTTCTACTTCTTCCATATAATTATACCAATTTTGTTTAATTTCTTCTCTTTGTTCTGGTGAAAAATTATTCACATATGCTTTTCTTTTACATATATGTTCATTTGAAATAAAATCCTATTTTTTGAATTCTTCATTTATTTCAAAATTTATTAAAGTGGCTATTTGTAATGGTATCAAAATCTTCAGTTCTATTACTAGTAAATTGGTGGTATATTGGTTCAACAATTCCTTTATCTTTTCTCAATGCTTCAGGTGGTTCCATTGGTGTGGATTTAGCTAAATCTTTGTCTTTTTTAAGTATTTTAGGTGGCTAAATTTGCGTAGATCTAGTAGAGTATCTTGGTAATGATTCTAATTTTGGTGAGTTAATTCTAATTTTGCAATGTTTACTTCTATTTTAGATTGTGATCTTTTGAATTTTATTTCTATAGATCCATCTAGGTTTTGTATAATATATTCTAATTCTTTGTTTTCAACAGTTGGTTTACCTATTCCTTTAAGCATTCCCTAGGTTTTTGAAAATGTGACATCTACACAATTTATCATTTTTGGTATAGAAACATTGGATTTTGGATTACTAATTTCCCAAAATGTAGTTTGATTTTATGTAATTCTTCTATTTATAACTTTAGTATTAAATCCAAAGTTCATTACTTTGTAATTTATTCTATAAATAACTTCATATGACATTGCTTCATTTCTTATACTAAAGTTGTGAGTTTTAATATTCAATGTTAATACCTCAAAAATCTATGGGTCTTGTAAAGTAACGGTAAAATTTGGGAAATAATTAAAATATATTGGTCCTTTAGTAAGATTGGTCTCAACAACTCCCAATAGTCACATCTTCTTATTTTAAGTGTTTACAATCTCTTTAGGTTAGGAAAACACTAGTATTTAATCCATTTCTTGTTAAAGGTTTGACATCAACTTTTACCATTCCGATATGTAAGAATTTGTATTTATTTTTAAGATGTTGTTTAATTTCTTTGGCATTAAATAATTGTATAGTTTGGTTATTACAATTTGGTTATTGCTAACAAGGGGAATAGTCTTTTCTACTAATTTTATATTAAAGGCTGATTTAAAATCTAAAAACTTTGTATGCCAGATTTCTTTATTAGAAATTTTGGTGGTTTCCATTTGTCAAAATCTTTATCACTCCATTGAAAAAAAAATTTTATAATGATATTTGAATCATCTTTACTGGGTTCAGAACTAGATACTACAAAGCCATGTTTAGACAAAAATCAAAGTTTCTTAGGTTAATTAATTGTTAATCTTTCTTGTCATGTAGCATTTAGGCCAAGGATAGCGTTGTTTTAGCATAAATAATTGACTGTGAGAAAAAAATAATTAATTAAGATTTGAATGAAAACCCAAATTCCATTATAATAAAATTTTCAATGAAATATAAAGAAGGAATAATAATTAGTAACAAAATAAATTTGCAATTAACAATATAAAAATAAATTTTCAATAAAATAATATAATTTGTTTAAAGAAACTTACTTTGATAAAAGTAAAATTTGTACAAGAGACTTTGTAATGGACTTGGTTTGAACTTGTACAATAAGATAAGATGTTCAAAGGAAGAAGGCTAGAATGCTTGGAAAATAGTTGATGGGTTGGAGTTTTCTAATGCCCTCCTTTCTCATTTGTCTTTCCTTTTATAGATGGTCTATTAAACTTCAACTTTAGATTTGAATTGGTCTTGATAAGTCTTTCTTCTCATCTTTCTAGCTGGTGTGTTTTGAATTTGTCTTTCACCAATAATTTCTGCTTTTTTGTCCTTTTGCTTTTTTGAAAAATCTTTATCTGAAAAGCTTTATCTTGAATAATTCTTTGTCTTCAATAATTCTCTGAAAAGCTTTGTTTTCAATAATTCGAAATTCAAATTTTAGTTTTGAATCCAAATAGTGAATTGATCATAATCCAAAAAAATCATCTTCGGTTTCTTCAAGATCAAATTTTGGTTTTTTTTGTCTTTTGATGTCCCTTCATCTTCTTGGCATGTCCTTTTTTGTAATTCATCCATGAGAGACATCATCTCTTGGAGAGCAGATGCTTGGGTAATTGCTACTTGTAACTGCTACTTTGTCATTTGGAATTTTTCCTACTCTTTAGTATTGATTGCTCTGATTCTAAAGTCAATATATTGTTTCAACCAATTTTGGATTACTATAATTTTATAATTATCTTGATTTGTGTTTTTCCACCATTTAATTTTTGACCTCTTGGCTAAACATGAAAATCCGTTGAGTATTGTGATAGTTGGTCCAACCATGATAATCCATGGACACTAAAACTAGGAGGTGAAAAGATAAAGTACTGAAGTATTTGTCATCTGGTTGGGAATCTTTACATTTTTTTGAAAGTATTTGAAGTATTTTAACACTTTTTGAGGGAATATTGAAGTTTTTGAACCAAAATGTTCCCACCATGACAAGAACCAATAGGGAATTTGAATTTGAGGATTTCTTTTGAAGAATATAAAAATAAGACAGAGAATGTTGGTCATTTTGAAAGAATAAGAATCTTCGCCAAGAATCAATGTAATCCTAATAGGAATATCCTGTAGGGTTATATTGAATTGCAAAATTCTTTGCTTTGTGAGGATTACCCCATTCTGATGGAGTGATGATTTTCAAAATTTGTATTTTCTTAAAAATAATTTTTTGTGCATTATCTTTGTCAAATTTTTCTATAATCTTAATAGATTCAGAATCTACTAAAATAAATTTGTGAAACTTTTATGTTTTTCAATTTTTGAAAAATGCAAAATGCTCTTTACTAAGCATTTTGTCTGCAATTTTTCAAGGATTTGTTTCTTGGGTAGCCCGCTCTGGTTCAAGGAAACATTCAATTGAGATCCATTCTGTTGGGATATAATCATCTTTTATCAAATGTTGATTGTGATGAAGTGGATCTCGCTGATTCTTGATTTTTCAATTTTTCTTTGTAAGTGGAAAGCGTTTGTAAAGAAGGAAAAGAGGAAAAACTTGGATTGGCAAGAGGAAAAAATTTGTTACATTAGGGAGATATTGGTAGAGAATTGGCTTAGATTAATAAGTGTTGGTCTAGGATTAGATTGGCTTGGAGTTGTGGGTGTTGTTGTTTTGGTTACAATGGCATAGGAATCTTTAGTTCTCTTTTTGTCCAGGGGAATAGGATGTTTATTAGCCACTGCCATGTAAAAATTCTCTTGTAAGAAAATCTGGAATAGAAATTTTTGCGCATTTGATAAATTTGATATCAAAATAAAAAATAGACAAAACTGCCTGCCATCTAGCAAATATTTGTTTAGAAGCTATATTTTTAACATCCTCTGTCAAAATCTCTTTTGCATATTTACAATCGACTTTTAATGAAAAATTTTGGTTTAAAATATCATCTTGAAATTTTGTAATACATAATTGTAATACCCCTAAAATTTTGTATTTTTGAAAAATAAGAATTTGAAATTCAAGAAATTGGTTTCTTGAATTTTAGGGCTCAAAAAATATAATGAAAGGACTTGATTGCAAGAAAATTGAAAGTTTTGGGGTCAATTTGCAATTTACAGAAACTTGATTGAGCAATACTAGAAAAGTTTTGGGGCTGCATGGTATTTATTCTTGGTCAAATGAGCCAAAATAGGGCACACACTAAGTTTGGGATTGAAATTGAAGGTGGAATAACTTTGGAGGATCTGACTGAAAGTTAGAGGAAAATTTTGGGGGTGAAACTGCAATTTCCAAAAAATGGATTTAAATAGGCTGTCCAAATCTTTTTATTTCATTTTTCCTCTATTTTCTTCTTCCATGCACCTATCATCACCTTTCCCTCTGGCAAGCAACTCCAACCACCGAAACCCTAGTAGAACACAATAATACAAGTTTTTCCTTGAACAACCCAACAAAATGGCCAAAAATTGAGATGAAAAACCAACCACCATGGAGCTCGACGGGAGCAAGCTTTTGGTGACTTTTAGGCACAACCAAGGTATAGGTTTTGAAGATTTCAGTTGAAGGATCACACTAATGCTTTTATATTCTCAAATGGATCACCATGGATGGAGGAATTAAGAAAAAATCATGACAATAGAGGTAGTTGTGCTGAGCAGTTGAGGCTGAAATTGGAGCACAAGTTAGTGGTGTTTTGCAAGATTGATTTGTGGGTTTGGTTAGTGGAGCTAAAAGGCACATTTTGGTAGTAGTATTAAGCTTTTCCAACAATAACAGTTCCAAGGTAGTCTCCTTGTCTCATCGCAGTGGTGTCGTCAATTAATGGTTTCAAGGTTTTGGTTGAGAAATATTGGGCAATGATCGGGTTTTAGGCTATAAGGTTTTGTATCATCAAAGTTCTTATAAATCTTGTATTTCGAAAGAAAAGTTAAGAAACATGTATCAAGTGATGATCTCTATACACATGCATGGATGTTGTACAAATTTGTGGACCCAAATTTGTATCGATGTGTGTTTAACTTTGGGATTTATTGAGATTATTAAAGTAAAAAAACCTTAAATTTACAGATTTAAGATCTAAGTGGCATTTGTTGGGATTAACTATGAAGAATTAAGTCATTATCATGATATTAAGGTGATATTATGAAGAGATTCTGTAATTAAAGGCTAGTCTATATTCTAATAAGTGAATTGGTATGAAAATCGATATTAATTTTGGCAATATTAACCATATTAGCCATTATTGGGATGATAGTGCCGTTTAAGCTTTAAACTATCATGCTAACCTGTTAATTAGTGGTTTTGGATTGATAACAAGCATAATAGTGAGTACTGGGGTCAAATATGGATTTTGACTATAAATATACTCTTTTGGTTAGTGACAAAGAAGTAGGTCTCGTGGACCAGTAGACTGCTGATTTCGGTTATTGTATATGAGATTATGAAGATGAGGGTTTACCACTTTGGCATTGAATACTTCTATTGGTTTTTGTGAAAAAACTCCTGTGAGGGTTAAATATGCCTGTACTGTATGTGCTCGTGTTTATTGAAATTTGTAATTGCTTGAGTACTTGTTTGCTATCTATTAATTGACTTGTGTATCCTTATGAGGGTTAGTTCTTGATTGTTTTAGTGCCCAAAACTTTCTGTTGCTCCTGTCCGATACTTGTTCTCATTTGGTACTTGTTATTATCCAGTTATTTGTCTCGATCGATACTTGTTCTTGTTCTGCTACTTGTTCTCATCTTGTATTGTTATTGAATGCCTTGCCAACACACTTGCTTGTTCATACCTTGTTATCTAGCCATGAAGGCTTAATCGTGCTTGTTAAATGTTATTGTTTTGCCTTGTCGGCATTTTTCGTACATATTATCTATTGCCTTACTAGCTTACTTGTTATCCGGTATCCACAATGTAGTAGAGATTTCCGCCTGGGCATCTGCTCAAATTGTTTATTAGTACTTGTTAATTGTTTGGAAACTTGACTAGCCAAGGCCCTAATTGAGCGAAATGATTGGATATTGAGACACGTTATGCAGCCCACATGGGTGTTAGTGATACGCTAGGGATTTGTCTCTAAGCATCATAGTACGCCATAATACTATATAGGCACCTCTTGTACGCTAAACTGTCACACTTTGGTAAAAGTATTTGATTGACAATCTCATAATTGCTAACAATTGAACCTAATTGTTCGGGCCGTTCGAGCTATCAATAACCATTCACCTAACTTTATCTTAACTACCTGTAATTTGATCTTGACTACCTGAAATTTGATTCTGATTGCCTGTTAATTTATGATTTGTTGAGTTGACTATTCCTCATCAAATCTCTATTGTTTATTATTGAAATTATCCCTCACTAAGTCCTTTGAACTTACCCCCTATTTTATCCTTACTTTTCTTAGACAAGTTAAGGGAAGGATACAGATTGTCTGGCTTGGGTTGAAGAACATATGCCTTGTAATGGAATAGGTGCTTAATGGTGTATATAGGTTCACTAGAATGTTAAGCTTTGATTTAGAAACAGTGTGTTATGTTATGTTGAATTATATATCTGTCATGCTTAATTATGTTGAATGTTATGGGATAAGCTATGGTTTGTGCATATTCCTTTTGTTAAGGTTGCTTAAGTTGATAATCGTTGTTATCTCTATGAGTTAAGTTTTGAAAGAATTTTATGGGCCTATTTACAGTCCTGTTAGTTAAATTTAAGACTAAACTGAGTGGTACCTTAGCTTAAGTACCATCCCAAAAGGGGGTGCTACAATAATACTATAGAAAGAATTTTTTTTTTTAATTATAGAATAGTTTTGTTGGGTTTCTTTCCAGACTCCTGAGTGGTATCTGACTTTATATTATTTATTGTCAATTATTTGTATTAAGATTCCTCCATATCCTAATTTTGAGGCATTTGTTTGTACTATTTTTGGCATGTTTTGTCTACAAAAACTTACGCATGGTAAACTCTTTAGTTTTCTTTTTATTTCTCGAACTATTTTAGTATGTTTTTCTATCCAAGGTTTGGGGTTTTTCTTAAGTCTTTCAAATAATGGTTTGCATATTTGTCTTAATTTCAGGAAAAAATCACTATCATAATTTAAATATCCTAAAAATCTTTGTAATTTTGTTTTGTCTTTTATTTCATCTGGAATTTTTTCTCCAAATACAATTGATCACTGTATAGGAGTAATATTTCCTTTATTAGTTTGATGTCCTAAGAATCTAATACTAGTTTGAAAAAGATTATCTTTTTTGTTGAGACTACTAAGAGTTTAATCTTTCTGGTTGAAACTATTAAGCCATTTTGTCTAATGATTTTAACAAACTTAAGAAAATCTATTTATATTTTTAAAAAATAATATGAATATTGCAATTAAATATGTTATGTTTGAAAATAATTTATTCTTAAATAAATTATAGAATATCAAGAATTGCTTACTACTCATTGCTCACTCCAAGTTGATAAAATATACAAAAAAATTATAAAATTATAAAATGATAAAATTTAAAAAAATAAATAAAAGAATTAAGAAAATAAATATAAGGTGCAAAATATTTTACTAAATATGCCTTTCAAATTAGATATATATATATATATATATATTGACATACTTATTTTGATATGATAAATAAGCAAATAATTTCTTTTCTAATATAAAGCTTTTTTTGTATGATTTGTTAATAATGTGGAAGTTACAATTACAATTTTAATGACATTTGAGAATTTTAAATGTTAAATATTTTGTGTTATAGTAAATATATCTCTTTGTACTGTATCAATGAAAATGAAATTCTCATATCTTTTTCTAATGTTTTAATTTTTATCTTAATGAACTAAGATAATTTATAAAAAAGAAATTTGAAATTTCAATTTTGTGGCAAATTAAAATATTTTTATCTTTTATCACCTAAGTTCATTTTTCAATGTTGAATTTTTTTTAATTTCTTTGAACCAAGTCAATGTTAAGACGTTTTGCTTTATTTTATCTTCTACTATATTTGGTGAATAATTTATTGAATTTGTAAAATGATTTAACATTTAATCATTAATTTATGCACATAAATAAATTAATGAATGGGATTTGATCTAATGATACATAAATTATTTTTATATAAAATATTCTTATGTCTCATTTACAACATTCAATTATATTATATCAATAAAATTCTTAATTTTTTGAAGTGTTATAATTGTAGTATTTGTAAAAAGCATTAATATCTAAACTATAGTTAAAATTAAATAAATTAAAAACTTAAACTTATCACCCAGTGCAATGCATGAGCTAATAACTTGTTATTTGTAATACTTAAAAATATTATGCACATGGTTTCAATCGCTGAGTGTATAAAAAGATAAAATATATATATATATATATATATATATTGTTATCATATAGAAAATACTATGCAAGTTTCATCATATGTATTGAATGTGCGAAATTGTTAATATTAGTATTATAGTATTTTAAAAAACAATTGTGCATAAGATGAGGATAATGGTAAAAATTAGGCACAACAACAATTTTTACGAGTGAAGATCCAAAAATAGATTATCTTCCAATGGTTGAATTAGAAAATTGAATAGTCAATTAGTAGAAATTGGCTGCAAGATGACAAAAGGAAAAGAAATGAATCCAATTTCGCCACCTCCGCCATTGATGCAAACGCCGCCTCACACATCCCGAATGCTAAAGCTTGTTTGGTTTTGTTTTCATTTTTATTTTTTATTTAAATAATATTTTTAAAATTTAAAAAATTAGTTAATAAAAATGAATTTATACTTCAATAATTTGATGAAAAAGAAATAATAATTATATATAATTTAGTGGATTGTAGGTGAAGAGAGATAATAATAATAATAATATAGAGAAAAGATATATAAATTATTGAAAGAAGATATATACGCTACTGAAAAATATATTTTAAGATAAAAATACATTAAAATTTTAATAAAGTAATAATAATTTATTAATAATTTATTTTTAAGTAATAAAAATATGTGAAAATGAATTTAAAAACATAAACAAACATGCATTTTTGAATATATATATATATATATATATATATTTTCAAAAATACTTTAAATCTGCACTCACTCCAACCCATACTCCCCATTCAGTGGATTTGGCTCCCATCGAATACACCTTCTCTCCAATTACATCAAATAAATATTTAGATGATTGTCATGTCATAAACAAATCAAACCAATGGTAAATATAAATTTTTAATAATCACAATCTTAACTCAAGTTAAAAAATAGTAAAAATTTTTTAATTAAAAAAACTCAATATTGATTTATCAAATTACTCCAACTTTTCAATCACTATGTTCAATCACTCCAACAAAAATGAAAATTTAATCCAAATATCTCTCATAAAAACTTATAGAGCCATGAAGCAACTTGCATATGGATGCATGGCTTGACTCCATTATGTTATGCCAAGTATGATTTTACACATGGACATGCTTGATTTTTTTAAAAAAAAAATAAATTTCCACCTTAGTTTTCAATGTGAAGATATGGATAAATTCCATTCATATTTGTTTGTCTGCTTTCCATTGATTTCTCTCATTCCATTGCCAAATACTCTTTCTCTCTCTCTCTCTTTGGTCTCCACCAATATTTTTAAAATCGAATCGGACAATGAACCGATAACATTATTGATTACTGATTCAATCGGTTCAACCAGTTGTCGAATTGATATGACGTCATAATGATATAATAATTATATTTAATTTTATAAATATATATAATATTTTAATATTACTAAAAAATAAAACTTTCAATTATATTAGAAAGAATATTATTTGACAAAAATTTAACTTACTTATTTTGAAGTATATTTTTTAGAAAATAATAATGTTTAAAAATTAGTGAACTATAAAATCAATAAAAAATAATATTTCACATTAATTTAAATAATCATTCATTTCAAACTTCAACTCAAGTAAAAATAAATTCTCATATGCTAAATATTTTATATAATTTCAGAGAAATTAAACAAAATAAAATAATAAATTAAATATAAACATTCGTATATAACTACCATTTCATTAAATTTCAAAAAAATAAATTTATGTTTCAAAAAATTACATGTCTAAAATTTTTAATCATCATCTCTAACATAATTTTCTCTTTTCTTTTTTTTAAAAAAATTAAAATTTCAAAAAAAAAAAAATGAACCACTTGAACCGATCCAATTTTGATCGGTTCAACGGATTTTTGATCGATTTTGGCCACTCTTGATTTTTATTGCTCAACCGGACTGATCGAACCAACTGATCTAGTCCGATTTTCAAAACCTTAGTCTCCACCCAAATTAGAGAGAAATACGTAAATTAACTACAAGATGGTGGGCAGATGCGACATTTGTGTTGTTTTTGCAACTGTATTCAAAAATGAAAACGATTCATGCGAGAGGTAAATTAAGCAACTAATGTTGAGATTAAATCTAAAACAGGCACGTGGTATTTGTTAATTGGTGATGAAAATCCTTGAATGCGAGAAAGAGAGTCGTCATGTGGGATGAATAGCTCTATAATTTTTCATGGAAGATAGTCGGGTTAAATTTTAATTTTAATTAGGGCGATTTAAAAATTAAAATAATTTGAGAAATAAATATTGAGGTTTTTTAATTAAAAAATTCTTATTAATTTTTAATTTAAATTAAGATTGTGGTTATTAAAAATTTATATTTATTATTAAATTATTTTTTTATAATATGACAGTCGTCTAAATGTGTACTTGGTGTAATTGAAGAGAATGTACATTAGAGAGGAACCAAATCTCTCACTTATGTCATCTATTCAAATTAAAATGTAAAATGAAATAAAAAATAAAATAAGAGATGAAAGATCAAACCCGTAGTCAGCAGTCACCCCGTACAACTACCAGAATTGGAATATTCCTTTTCAAAGCGGAATACTCTCCCTACTTGCTTGCTGCTAACTTCTCTCTATAAATAAATAAACGGCGCCGACCTTGCACGCTGCCTTCCAAACAACAACCAACTAATCAAATATCATGTGCGAGAGCCTCAAGCAAGATTATCAACTGTGCGAAGAGCTCGGCCACGGTCGATTCGGGGTAGTCTATCGCTGCCACTCTGCCACCGCTGCCGCTGAATCCTTCGCCTGTAAATCCATCTACAAGCACGCCCTTTCCGCTGACCCAACGGACCGCCGCTGCCTCGATACAGAGCCCAAAATTCTCCATCTTCTTTCTGGCTGCCCCCACATACTGCGCCTCGACAACGTATACGAAGACGAAGACTATCTCCACCTCGTCACCGATCTGTGCGACGGTGGCGATTTGTTCGACCGCCTTTCCTCCGGCTCTCGTTTCTCCGAGCCCGACGCTGCGGCTATTCTCAAGCAATTGATGACGGCGATTGCCTTTTGCCATCGGTTGGGCGTGGCTCATAGAGATGTCAAGCCTGATAATATTCTGTTCGATTCCCGGGGAAGGTTGAAGCTAGCCGACTTCGGATCCGCCGAGTTGTTCGGAGTTTCTGAGATGAACGAGGTAGTGGGGACACCGTATTATGTGGCGCCGGAGGTATTAATGGGGCGTAATTACAACGAGAAGGTGGATGTGTGGAGTGCTGGGGTGATTTTGTATATAATGCTAGCGGGAGTGCCGCCATTTTTTGGAGAGGGACCGACAGAGACTTTTGAGGCGGTGCGGCGGGCGAATTTGAGGTTTCCGCCGAAGATTTTCCGATCTGTATCGCCGAAGGCCAAGGATCTGTTGAGGAAGATGCTTTGTAGGGATGTTTCCAAGAGGCTATCGGCAGAGCAAGTGCTTAGTAAGTATTCCTTTTCCTCTTCATGGACAGAGATTTTGGGTTGCCAATAGTACGTCTCCTTTTTTTTGAAAATGTGTCTTTCAAAACTAGGTTGTTCATTCTCTATTTTTTTAGCGATATTGAAATGAGTTGTTTAGGATCTGATCATTTCTTGTGTGTATTTCTCTTGATGTAAGATCTTGTTTGCTAATTATTTCAGGGCACCCATGGATCATAAATGGAGGCGAGACCTCTTCAATGGCGGATTTAACCTGAAATACTAGTATGCGTGTTTATACTAAATATATCTGTTGGTGCTGTATGTGGAGCTGGCCTGCAGGTCAGCCAGGCGAAAGGTGGTTGGAAAACGGAGAAATAAGCAGAGGAGCGATGAAAGTCCATTTGTATGTTATTCTACTCAGAGGGCTTGAATGCTCGCCTTGTTTTTGTGTTGTAGATAGATGTGAAATTAGAGTGTAGGCCACTAAAAATCGCAGAGCCGTTTTATTTGTCTTACGGGCTGTTTGGATCAATATTTTCTTGGGAGCCTTTTCATCTCTGTTGCGAGGTGGAGAGGAGGAGACTGTAAAAAGACAATGTCAAATAATATGATGATAATCCTCCCTGTTCCTTTTTATTTTTTTATTTTTTTGAATCTTGGCTGTGCGTCCCATCTCCCCAATGCGGGTTCTTGGCCCCGGGTGGGGTGAGGGGGGGCCGTGTTGGAAGAAGAGAGCAAGTAAACGAATTATCATTATTTTTTTAAGTTTTGATGCAAGCATATTCTTGGTACTCCCGTTTTGCGAAAGAAAGATTCTAGAAATTAGTTCCTCCTCTTTGAAATCAGATTCTGGACTACGCGCAGCATATTCTGATTTTTGGAACCTGGAAAACTTATCTAGCTGAATCGATAAGCTGACATGATTGATACAACTACTATCGGATTCCAAATCAACTCATTTATCCTTGCCAATTGTTTGACTTGGTTAAATTTCTAGTTCTCCAAGTGTCTGTTTCTACATTTCTCTTGATGTGCTTTGATTAAAATGTTATGGGAGAAAATACTTTTGGGTGATGAGCTGGAGGATGTGATATTATTTTATTTTTAATTTAAGGGTAGTTGAAAATGTCTTTGGAGAAAAAAATTTGTTTAAAAACATAGAGAGAATATTTATTATAAATGTTATATCATTTAAATTTTCATTGAGTATTGATATGGGGAAATAAAACGAGCCCAACAGGCCCAATAGAACCAATCTAGACTAAAGAATACACTAGGTTAGTCAACCAATAAAAGCTATCGGTCTTTATTCAATCGATCAGGCTATGGTCAAAAGATCCGCTCCCAGAGAGTCATATTGACCAAAAGAGGTCATGCATTCGACCAGAATGGGTAGAGATACCGCAGTCGAGGAGACATCTCAACTAGAATTGGTTGAAGTCCAGAAGTCATGCATTCGACCAGAGTATGGCAGAGACACCCATGGCCAGGGAGACAACTCGATCAAAATAGGCCGATCTGCGAGATAGGAAGGTTTTTCTCACCACTAGTCGCTATCGCATTAAATGCATTCAACCATCATATTGTCGCATTAAATACATGAACAGGCAGCTTGCCTTCGTATTAAATGTGAAGATCTCCACTATATCCCAGGAGGAAAGGGAGAGCGCCACTTGTAAAGAGAGTTCCAGATATAGAAAAGATCTAAAAACCTTCATGTAAGGATAAAGGTCATCTCTGCAAGAACAAGGATACTGTAGACATTTTAATCTCTTACTTGGGAATATAAATACCCCATCGCAGCTGTGCCTTGAGGTACGTTTACTATAACTTTGGCCCCCGCTCTACCGCTCTAAATTCTGATCAATTATAATGACTTGAGCGTTGGAGTATCTTAGTCAAGGGACTCCTCGATTAGCCTTACTTGTGTTGCTTGGTTGTAGGACTCAACCCGCTCTCATCACCACATTCATTTCCAACCGACTTTCTGATCAATTAAAGTGGACCTGGACCCTATACTCAAGCCACCAGACTTTAGCATCATCAAGTACATCAGGTGAAATTAATTGTTTTATAATAATCATGCATATATATGCTGAATTGTAATGATTGGTATGTGTATATACATGTTTGTGTGTAATGATTAATAAATGAAGTTCATTTTAGAAAGTATTTTACATAAAAGATTACATATTTTACAATGAATTATTGTGGAATGTGGATATTTATTTGAATGTATTTTTTTAATTAAAAAACATTTTAAGAAAACACAAAACAGCTTGTTGATATTAAGGATGACTCTTGTTAGAATTTCGACATCAAGGGTATACTCATAGATATATGTATATGTATATAGTCAAAAAAATGAACCAAGAAGTGAGAACTTGTCTTGTTGGATAGGTAGGTGCAACAGGAAATTTTGCCCATATGCCTTTGTCAAGGGATATGATTAGGATAATATGGTTTAGGCTTCGGAGTATATCACGTTGTTCTACAAATTGTCCTCCAACCAAAATTCTCCTTCTCCATCCCACCTTTTAGGCTTATCCAATTCAAATGTCGAGAGATGCATGAAATGCGATTGCTTTGGAAATGTTGAACCAAGCATTTGTATGTGTGAGTACAGGACTTTTCATAATTTTTCTTTTTTGGATTTTTGTATATTATCACATTATTTTTATTAAAACCACCTATAGAGATATTAATTTAAATTTTTTATTTATTTCTTGAAATTTATTAAATTTAATTTCAAAAGATAAATAGTTAATTTTAGTTAATGATTTATATTTATTTTATATTCAAATCAAATATTGACAAGTGTTAAAGATTGAGTGTCTATTCCTATGGATCAATCAAATCAAAAATATTTGATATTATCTCTTGATATTGATATTATCTTTTGATATTTGATATTATCAAATCAAAAATATCTGATATTATCTCTTGATATTTGATATTATCTTATCGAATAGATAATCGTTGAAGGAATTCAAGTCAATCTAGAAGTTCTTATCAAGTGCCTATATAAAGGGGTGATCAGAGCTCATTCTACACAACATAAATTCCAGTAAATGAGAGAAACTTAGAAGGAGTCTAGCCATTTTTCATGCAAATTCAAAGAAGTCCAAGGCATTCTTCGTAGAATTTATATATTCTTGGTGTTTGATAAGATCAAGGTGTAAAACTCTCAAATTGGCGTTATTTTTATTCAAGAAGATCCACGATATTCAAGGTGTTCTTCATGGAATTCATATATTCTTAGCGCTTGATTTGAAATCAAGGTGCGAAGCCCTCAAATTGGTATTACTTTTATTTAAGGAAATCCATGGCGTTCAAATCATTATTCATGAAACTCACACATTTTTGGTATTTGATTTGAGATCAAGTTGTAAAGCCCTTGAGCTGTTGTTATTTTATTCCAATCAAATTTAAAAGAGATCCATGACATTTAAGGCGTTTTTCACGAATTTCAATTCAAAACTATATTTAGAAGGAGAGAATAAGAGGATTAGACTAGAGATAGAATTCACATTTAATTGATTAATTAATTTAATTTTATTTATACAATTTTTCTTGTTTTGTAATTTTGATTTTTGCAAATAAAAAAATTTGTTGTTGCACCACCTTTTTTGTAATTCCTCTTATCACTATATGTAGAAGTCTTTGATTGTGATTTCCTTAAGGGTTCTTCATTTCCTCAATAGGATTGTATATGATAAATATATAATCCAACATAAATAATTATTTATTTATCATAATTAAAATTTATGATTAATAAAATGCCCAATATTTTATTCTAAAATTTATTCTAAAATGTTGGGATATGATTAATATATGAATATAATTTATGTTTCATTCCAGTATTTTATAAAATTCTTGTATACAATATTTATCTAAAAAATATAATTTTTTTATATGAAAATTATTTCTTCTGTGATAATAAAATTTCATAACTAAACTTTTTTTCTTTTATAAATTGAAAAATAAATAATATTTTTCAAATATAAATTTACTCTTAATATGAATCTATTTTATAAAATTACAAACTAATATCCAATAACATATTAAATATAAAATAGTCTAATTTGCAAAATAAGTCCATGGTTTTATAAAATTTGAAAGTAAATTATTTTTTTCAAAATAAAAATTAACTTCTTTTTAGGTAACAATAAATTATAAACTATTTGAGAAAAAAGTTAAAAATTAAAGACTTACTCACATTTAAACCTTTTTAATGAACATAATTTAATTATTGAAACAAGATTGGGGTGAAGTTGATATTTCATACTTATTATAATTTATAATTCTAAGCATCAATAATTGAGAGCTTGTTTGCTTCCTTTGATATTACGTGATAGATATACAATCCAACTCAATTTCAATATTTGGTTTTTAAAAGTCATTGATATAATTAGGGCCCGGCATGTATTTAATACTAAACTTAACTTGTGTATTGAGGCTGTGGGTGTGACTATATGATATGTTTTCTAGGTTAAGTTGGAAA
The DNA here is from genome assembly GCA_014898725.1 of Jacaranda copaia. NCBI lineage: Eukaryota > Viridiplantae > Streptophyta > Magnoliopsida > Lamiales > Bignoniaceae > Jacaranda > Jacaranda copaia. Next base: position 134,171 of record JACGDI010002611.1, on the reverse strand, counting down.
TAAAATATAGTTTGTTAAAAGTATTACTTATGCCAAACAAATAATCAAAATTGGACATCAAGTTATTTAAAATATATAAATAAATATTAGATAGGATACAAAATAACCCCTTATTCTAATCCAGATACACTAAATAAACAAGCTCTGACTGTATTAAAATTAAAATATTCAAATTAGTAATCCAAGCAAGCAAACAAAATGCTGATATATTTTTTAAATAATGAATCCTACACTTATCAATTATATTCAATCCTATCATAGCAAGCAAATGAATACTAAGAATATATTGTATCATCCTTGTTTTTCCTCATATATGCCTAATCTAGGGCTATCAATGGAGCGGATTTTAATCCGATTTCGATCTGATAATTTAGGATCTTTAACCGATAAAAAATTCGATGGATATGATCCAATTAAAAAAATTCATAATTCGAAATAAATGAATCGAATATGGATTTGATTCGATCCGATCTATTAATAATCTGAATCCAAATATATAAAGAATTACATGTATCTATATAGCATTATAAATATATATATATATGTAGGGTTCTATAGCAACGCCAAATTGAATTTTTAGACGAAAAAAGTAATGGGTTTCTATGCAATATATCAAATCAGTTGTTTTTTATATAAAATATTAAATTTGGAGGTTATCTACATCAAAATTGCATAACTTGTTTCTCTATTTTTATAACAAAAAATTGTGCAAGAAAATTAATGAACAAGACCTGAATGTTGTGATATAAAAGAATGCAATATAAATATCAATTTAATTGAAATGAGTCTATTTTTTTTATTTTAAGTTTATAATTAATTAATTAAAAAATCAAGTATATATGCATTTATAATGTCAAATAAGTACTATTACCAGTAGCAAAACTTAAAATACAATGATATGATAAATAAATGTGATTAAATTATGTTTTATTATTGCTTTCATATAATAAATAAACTTGAAAATTTATTCGTTAATATATTTTGTGTATGTTTTTTAAGGATGAATGTTTTGGGTTTAAATTCTACTAATATTTTTTAAAAATAAATATATAATTTTTGTAAGTATTCAAATTCAAATATTTTTTTGAATATCTTACGTTTATATAAATTTAAATATAATTATAATAATATAAATTTTATAAAATTTTGAATTAAATTTAAATACGACATATTACTATCAAATTTAAATTTAAATTCAATATGTTTCTATATGAATCATATCTATTATCAGCCCTAGCCTAATCTATAATAAAACTTGACCCCTAATTGCACATCAACAAAAAGGATGAGGCCTCTGATTTTTTGTAATTAAATAATAATAGGAGATAAGGCAATTTATTGATTTTCGTAAGGTTATTATGGCAATTCACAATTGAATTAAATATCAGAAATTCTAAATAATGATGCAGACAGCAGACAGGCAAAATGGCGTATTTGAAAAGGAGATGATCAGTAATAGGACATACCATTTCAAGTTTGACCAACTTATAACCTTATTGCTTGCTTCTCTTTCTTCCAGGGCCAGGTAACAAGGAGGAAATGCCTTCATTCTCATTCAAATTTGATTTCATCTTAATTAATATTATATCATAAGAAACATTATGGGAATGTTTGGTTATGTTTTTTTTATTATACATTTATTATATATTTTGAGAGAATAAATTATTAAAGAATATAAAAGTTATTTTTTTGATATGTTTATTTATATTTTAGAAAAGATATTTTTTATTGTATCAATCAAATTAATGTCTTTTTTGATATGAGATAGCCCAGTAGGCCCAACAGGCTCAATATCAAATGAGACAGTCCAGGAGGTCCAACGGTAAGTCTGTTTGATCGATCGGTATTGACCTCACTTGGTAGGGTCTGTGATCGACTCGTATCGACCTTAGGGCCACTCCAAAAGTTCGAATATTCGAGTCTAATCGACATGTATCGACCTCAAGACCCACTCCGGCGTTGACTCGGATCCCTGCCGTGTTTATTAGTCTGACAGGCTGCATGCCTCCACATTAATGACGCATCACAACCGGTATAGCCGCTGCCACCAACTCTGACAACTCTGTCAACCCTGCCAACAACTTTGGCAGAGATGTGTCCCACTGGCACTGTTCATCTGGAAAAAAGGAGATTTAGCCACCTGGTACAGTACTAAAATCTGAACATGGAATGACCCTCAACCCCCTGGCAAAGACAAAAGTCAATACACCTGATAAGAGTACTAGGATCAAATCACGCCTACAGAAAGTTATAAATACTTCAGGCTCAATTACGCTTAAGGTAATGCCCAATACACTATAAGCTTTACACTCTCTATATTCTGTTCGATCTCTTCACCTCGATCAAAACTAATTTAAGTATCGGAATGCTTTAGCCCAGGGCACCTCGGCTAGTTTAACGTGTGTTGTAGTTGCAGATCTTAAGCCCTAAGTTATACACAATCCTGAGTACTCAACCTCTCTGGTCGATATACCCATAGCACAACTCCCTTTTTATCTATACGCAGCTTTTAGCAGCATCATTTGGTGCCGTCTGTGGGAACCATTGAGATTGCATCAAGAAAAATGATAAACACACGTAAAGTAGTATTTGGAAGGGAAGAGAACCGGAGGCCCACTTCTCCACCTCTCCCTAACCCCCAGTAAGATGCAAACGCTCCGAGTACTAGCGCCCCCCAGGAGCAGGTAGTAATGCTCACCACGCCCCAATTGATACAGCTAATAAGGGAGCATATTTTTGCTAAAATATCAGTCCAGTTATTTGCTGCTCTGAACAAGCACACTACAGTGCCCGCACCCACCGCCAGTGCAACTCCATAGCCGCCCCCACCAGAAAATAGGTCCCTAGAGAATAGTCGCTCTCGTCGAGAAGCCAGTTAGCCACTCGCCAAGCGCAAAATCAATCTTAGACACCCGCAGGAAAATAGGAGACGTCCAAAAGTGTGGGAGGAGGTGGCGAACTCAGTAGATCACACCAGACCTAATCGAGCTATGTAGCGCGATAAGATCAAACACTCTAGGCGTGACTACCGTGAAGAGAGAGGAGAATCTGTAGATTTTACGCATTAGCCCATTCTAGCCTCACAGCGTGATAAGGTCGAGCGTCTCAGATCAGGTCTTGATCGAAATGCCACCCAAGCAGATCGGGATGAGTGGGAAGAAGTATCCCATCAAGTCTAGTAGCTGAACAGATGTCTCGATGAGATTTTGAGGAGAAATACTGACAGAGCACCAAACTTGAAGATTCCTCAAAGGTCTCTTTAGGAGAGAGAGTCCCCATTTGTTTAGGAAATTATCAATGAGTGCATCAATGTAGACGCCAAAGTGCCCACCGATCTGCTGAGGTACAATGGTTCTATCGATCCCAATGAGCATCTCATGCAATTCGAGCACATGATGCAGCTGTATGGACACAATGAATACATCCATGCCAAGATGCTAGTGACCACCTTCTAAGGCATCGCACTAGACTGGTTGTGAAGTTTGAACCATCATCGATTTACTCCTATGACCAGTTGCGCGATAAATGTTTGCACCAATTTGTCAGCAGAAGGAAGGCCAAGCTCTCCCATACCCACCTCCATACCATCAAGCAAGGCGAGGGGGAATCCCTCCGAGACTTCTTTACTAGATTTAGTATGGAGGTCCTGAAAATTGATAAACCCAGGATTGAGTTCTTGATTGACGTGATGTTCCTGGGCTCAGGCATAAAGAATGCGCCAATACTTTGGTGCGAGAACTGCCCGGGTCGATAGAGGAGTTGCTTGACTTAGCAGAAAGATACATGACCCAGGAGGAAATGAACAAGCTCAAGTTCAAATCCTCCGAGATCGAGAAGAAAACGAAGGAGAGAGATTATCAAAAATAAAAAGAGCGAGGTTGATCTCTGATCAAACGCTTCCATGACTATACGCCGTTGAAAATCCTGAGGAAGAAGGTCCTGTACACTATCCAGCATGATAACCTCCTCAAAAAGCCCAGAAAGTTGACAAAGACTAAAGCTATGAAGAAATCAAAGAAATACTGCCACTTCCATAAACAGAAGGGGCATGACACCAATAAGTACTTTAATCTCCAAGATGAGATCAAGAGGTTAATCAGGCAGGGTCACCTAAAAAATACATAGCCATGGAATCCCAGACTGAAGGGGGCAAAACCGATCAGACTTCTCGTAGAGAAAGGTCGATTAGCCCTAGAAGAAAAGATAGAGGAAAGAAGCCCATCCAAGAAGATCGCCTACCTACCAGAGGGGTGATTGACATGATTATAGGAGGTTCCACTGAGGGGGACTCTAAGTTTGCTCGAAGGCAAACACAGAGGAGGCTAAAGTCTAATAAAGCTTTGCTTGTGGAGACAACTTTCCATCTCTTAACGAGTGCAGAATCCATTTCATTTACTAATTCTGACCTGGCCCATCTTGAGGGCAAAAATGTTGATCACAAGATAGATTGCCCAATGGTCGTTTCCATGGAGATTGCAAACTTTGAGGTGCGTAAGGTTCTGATCGACAACGATAGCTCAGTGAATGTCATCTTTTTATCTATACTAAAGAGGATGAACATAGGCAAGTTGAAATTCCAGCCTGTGCGCACGCCACTAATAAGATTTGGAGGGTTAGAGATCATACCGGAGGGGTCGATCGACTTGTCTACATCTTTTGGGGAGGTTCTCCGAAGGAGAACATTAATATTGAATTACCTTGTGGTCAACGTCCCATTCACCTATAATGTTATCATTGGCCGACTTGCCCTTAATAACTTCGTGCCATTATGTCCAGTTATCATTTGAAAGTCAAGTTTCGAACCCTAGCCGACATATGGGAGCTTTTGTGCAATCTGAAGAAGGCGTGGAGATGTTACAACATCTCGATCGAGCCAATCGAGTAGAAAACTCAACCGTAGCTGAAGAATTTAGGGGATGCCTCTATAGTGGAATCCAAAGAGTCCCAAGTTGGCAAAAAGGGAAAGCTGGAGGACACCAGAGTAGAGCCTATTGGGGAATTTAAGACTATTGAGCTCGAAGAGGGTAACCCCAAAAAGATAACCTATATTGGAATAGATTTAGGCCCCTACTTGGAGTATCACATGGTCGATTTCTTGAGGAGAAATGTCAACATCTTTACATGAAAGGCATCCGACCTGTAGGGGATTGATCCCAATATCATTATACACCGCCTCAATACTGACCCTTTATACAAGCCGGCCAGACAAAAGACAATGATGTTCAAATCTGAGAGGACGCAAATCATCAAAGAGGAGGTTAGAAAACTCTTAGATACAAGGTATTTTGTAGAAATTCAGTATCCCTCTTGGCTTTGTAATGTTGTTTTAGTCCTACAAATTGAGGGACAGTGGCGGATGTGTAATGATTTTACTGATTTGAATAAAGCATGCCCTAAAGATCCTTACCCCCTACCTCGGATGGATTTACTAGTCGATTTAATTGCTGGGTGTGAATTGTTGAGTATGATGGATGCATTTCAAGGCTATCATCAGATATTCATGGTGCCCGAGGATAGGGATAAAATATCTTTTGTTGTTCCTAATGATTTATATTGTTTTCTTATCATGCCGTTCTGTTTAAAAAATATTGAGGCAACTTATTAGCGATTAGTCAACTTTATATTAAAAAATGAGATTGAAAAATTGATGGAAGTTTACGTCAATGACATGATAGTCAAAATAGAAAAAACCTAAGACCACTTGCTCGACCTCAGTTATATTTTTGGAATTTTGAGGGCGTTTGGATTGAAACTGAACCTGAATAAATGTACATTTGGGGTTCGAGAAGGAAAATTCTTGGGCTATATGGTCAGCTAAAGAGGCATTGAGGCCAATCCACAAAAAATTCAAGCAGTCTTAGATATTGCCCCTCCAAGAATGATTCGGGAAGTTTAGAGGTTGGTTGGGAGAATCGTAGCTTTGGGAAGGTTCATCGTGAGATTGGTCGACAAAAGCCTCTCCTTTTTCAAAATTCTCAGAAATGCCAAAAAGATTAGTTTTTGGTGGACGAAACAGTGTGACCAGGTGCTGATCGAGTTGAAATAGTATTTGGCCTCACCCCCGATGTTGGCAAAACTCAAGCTGGGAGACGTACTTCAGACATACTTAGCGGTCTCGGAAGCATCAATCAATTCAGTATTGGAATCAATCCAAGATGGCAACCATCGACCAGTCTACTATTGCAGTAAGTCACTTCAAGGGCCAGAATATAATTATTTGGAGATTGAAAAATTTGCATTAGCTTTAGTGATTGCTGCTCGAAAACTGAGACTGTACTTCCAGTCTCACTCTATCATAATGCTAACAAATCAGCCATTGAAGCAAGTGTTGGTGAAGCCTGATACATCAGGCAGATTAACCAAGTGGGCGATTGAACTTGGAGAGTTTGACATTAGTTTTCAACCTCGAACGGCCACCGAGGCTTAAGTACTTGTCGACTTCATTGTAGAGCGAGTTGACTTACCCAATAAAAGCATCGCTGCCCCTTTTGTTTGGACTTTGTATGTCGATGGGTCATCGACCACATCTGGGGGAGGAATTGGGGTTGCTCTTTGCTCCCTAGATGCGAAAGAGTATGATTTTGCAATCAAACTAGATTATACAGTCACAAATAATGAGGCTGAGTACAAGACCCTGTTGGTAGGAATGCGAATGGCACTTGAGCATGGGGTCAAACACTTGGTCACGATTACGAACTCCCAATTAGTGGCAGAGCAAGTCAAAAGAAATTTTAAAGCTAAAGAACAGTTGATGACTCAGTACCTGGCCGAGGCAAAGAGATTGCAGCAATCATTTAAAAGATTTACTCTCAACCAGGTCCCTCGATCTGAGAATGAACTAGCAGATGCCCTTTCCAAGTTTGCTAGCTCAATCAGAGGAACAAGTGACAAGAAAATTACATTTTGGTCTCAGATAGGCCATCAATTGCACTCTCCGATGAGAATCTTATAAAAGCCATTGACGAGACGTTTATTTCTTGGCAAATTCCAATAAAACTATATCTCAGCCAAGGCATTATCCCCGATAATAAGAATGAGGCTCGATGCCTTTGAGGTCAAGCCTCCAAATTCGCCCTCGACGAGCATGGTTAATTATACAAGAGATTCTTCACTGGACCCCCCTTGAGATGCTTAGATCAGGATCAGGCGTTGGAAGTGTTGCAGGATGTTCATGCAGGCATGTGTGGCAACCATTCTGGAGGGAGGTCCCTTGCCCATAAAATAATCAGGCATGGATACTTTTGGCCAATATTGTTGAAAGATTCGATGGATTTCGCATGCAAGTGTGCATTAAGCCAAGTCCATTCCAACCCGCCACACCAGTCAGCTGCGCCGATGGTTAATGTTTAGATTTCCTGGCCGTTCGATCAGTGGGGAATCAATATAGTGGGCTCTTTGCCGAGATCAACAGGGCAGCAAACGTTTATAATCTTAGCAGTTGAATATTTCACCAAGTGGGTTGAAGCTGAGGCTGTCCTTAAGATAACCGATGCGGCCATAAAAAGTTTTATATAGAAGAATATCATTTGCCATTTTGGACTGCCCAAGGTACTTATTTCAGATAACGGCACTCAGTTTCAAAGTAAGAGTACATGAGGTTGGTGCGAGGCCTTGGGGATCACACAACATTTCACGTTGGTGGGCAATTCTCAGTTGAATGGTCAGACTGAGGTGACCAATCGAATTTTCCTCGACCAATTGAAGGCTAAAATTCAGGACACCGAGGTAAATTGGGCAGATAACCTACCCGACGTGCTATGGGCTTACAGGACAACTCTCCAAACAGCCACTGATCATACCCCTTATAGCATAGTGTATGGGTCGGAAGCAGTCATACCCTCAGAATTGATCTAACACACTACTCAGGTCATCCAATTCCACCCACTAAGAAACACATTGGAGAGGTAGCTGGATCTTGAAACTATCAACGAATGTCGATAGGAGGCTTACAATACTATCCAGCGCTACAGATTAAAGATGACCCAGACTTATAATAAAAGGATCAAAGAGCATTGTTTCAACAT
>JACGDI010002611.1:104952-116492 GCA_014898725.1 Jacaranda copaia | reverse complement strand
GGGAGATGGGTACTTACTGGTACCCACAAATTTTTTATTTATCAAATTCATAAAAAATTTTAGAAATAAAAAAAATTATACATTTTTTCAATAATGTAAATTACTTCTAAAATTAAAAATTTTGTCAAACAAAAGTACATAACACATGATATTTAATTATATTTTACAATAAAATATTAAAAGATAAATAATACATAAGCATAAATTTCAAAAAAAGCATAACAATTTGTCAATTCCTCCAAAGAGCTCTCCATTTAGCTTGACTCTTCCCTAGAGCTCTCCATTTGAATTGGCTCCTACAAAAATATATGTATTTTATTAGAAGAAAAAATAGTTCAAATAACCAAATATATTTTGATATTAATTTGAAAAATATTTACATCATCATCCTCTTGTATTGTGAAGCATTCAAAGTCCCTTTTTGCTGTGTGAAAGAATGCAAAGGATGAAATGAAAAAAAATAGGGTTTGATTGTTATATATAAGGATATAAAAGTAATTTAATTAAATTAACATGTAATGGGTATCCGCAGGGACAAGGACTATGATCCCCGTCCCCTCTTGTAAAACCTTGAAATTTTATGATTTATAGAATTTAAATTTTGTTATTTTTAATTTTGTGAAATTTAATTATTCCATATATCATTATTATTTGTTTCATGAATTTTTGATTAATTATTTATTTTCAAAAGTTTTGGGTTAATTTATAATTTTAGAAACTTTATTTAATTATATTTGATAGTTTGTTGTTAATTGGTAATATTTGAAAATCTAATTGGACTAAAATTGAAATTATTGGGGTTTACACGGAATCATTCTAGTCAACTAGGGTCAAGGCATTATTCTACAAATTGATAAGGCTCAAATAGAATGATCAAACAAGCTGAGGGGTTGAATTGCAAATTCAAAAAATTAGATTTAACAAAAAACACCTTTTTTCACTATTCCTCTTCATTTCTTCATCATCATCACCCGCTCACCCTCTCCTTCATCGTCACCTTCCAACCTAACGATCTCTTACCGGCGACTATCTTTTCCTTAACCTGAACTGACCAAAACATTACCCAGACCTCTAACCACACTCGCAAACCACATGCACAATTGAACACCCTCTCCGATGAGCTACCGAGAGAGAGATTGAAGAGAGGACAAGTGAGTTTGCTATTTTTTAGCAACCAATGTCGACTTTAAAGCATGGTCTAGGTCAATACTCATTAGGGAGAACAACGTGGAGACGTTGCATGGCGGTGAAATGCAGCGGCAAAGGCAAAAACTAACAGTGGAGCAAGTGAACTTTGAGGGCTTTGGGGCGGTTTTTGGAGGACTTTCAAGTGACCATTGTTGAAACTAAGGGTACTATTAGAAAGCTTATGTTGAGGCGAAGCTCTTTGAGGTAACAACTTTCTAGTGGCGATGAAAGCGTAGTTTCACCTTCTTGATGTGATAAACGCAAATGTGTAATTGGTTTATGGTTTTGGAACTTTGATTGGTTAACTCTTGGGTTAAGGCTTAAAATTGATTTATATGTATATGCATGTGTATTGCACCATTCTTTTCATTAAACCATATGTTATGTCAAGATTAAGAAATTTAGTGTGATTGATCTATATATATGTAATTGTATAATCTTGCATGCAACTACATTATATGGTTTTGAGGACTCGTCATGTTTTATTATGTGCCAAACTTGGAATAAATAGGTTATTTAAGTGATAAACTATACATTGAGGATTAGATAATGTAAGACCTAAGTGGCATTGGTCGAAGACTGATTTTGAAGAAATTAAGTTACTGTTGTGGGTTTAAAATGATATCATGAGAATAATTAGGTAATTAAGAACTTGATATCATACTATTTTTGGAACTAATATATATACCTCGTGGATATTTCTAAAATGATCAATTTAATTAAGGCTTTATGTAGATAGTACCTGTTGAGTCCTTTTTGTCATGATAATCAATAGGTTAGTGATTTTGGAATAGTAATGATGTAATTGTAGTAGACTATTAGAGTTGAATCTGAATTTTGACTATGAATATATTATTTTAGGTTAGGTGACGACAAAGTGGGTCCTGCTGATCAGTAGATTGCTGGCTTTGATTGTTTTGTTGAAACTACAAGAGGTGAGGGTCTACCAACCAGTACTTGCTTGTTTAAGCTTAATCAATACTTGTTGCACCCCTATGAGGGTCTGCCAATCTGGCACCTTTTCTATCTATCTATTATTTGTGATGCACCCCTGTGTGGGTTTTTTGTTTCTATACCATACTCTGCTTGTTTGAAATCTGTAATGTGTTTGAAAATCTAAATTGTTATTTGCTATCTAAGTTGAGCACTCTTGTTAAGGTTATCATTTGATGTTGATTTCATTTTATTATCTGATACCTGATTTTAAACACCCCCTGTGAGGGTTATTTTTTGACATTGAATCTCTTTTTATTTATTCTGGTAGCCAAAACTCTTTTCATGTTGTTAGATTTTTATTCCTTATACCCTAGCCTTATCGGCTCACCCCTTGATCTTGATGATTGTGAAAGTGAGATTGAGACGGTCTAGTAGACCTAATTGTGTTAGTAGTTTTCTTAATTGTTCACATATTTTGTTATTAGAATAAACTTTGCCGGCCATTGTTAAATATCGTTCTTGTTATTACTTGAAAGTAAATTGTTATCTTTTGGCATTATATCATGCCATCCATGGGGATGGCCTTGGGAAGTTTCCATTGAAGGAATGCTACGGGAAGTTAGGCTCGAGGCTAGGTCTGAAAAGACAGCTGGACAAAACGGACTGACAGTGATAGGTCTTTTAGCTAGTACGTACATAAGATCCTGATTTATAGGTAGCTGGAGGTAGCGAACTGTGATTGGTAGGATCTTGCATGTAGTCGACTATGCCATAAAATTGAGTTGTTGCATGCCAAGCTGTGTGCTCGAGCAAATAGAGAGATAAGGAAAAGTTCTTGTGTTCAAATTAAATGTTATTGATTGTTATCCTGTATTGATTGTGGAGCAATAAGGAAGGATGCCAACAGGTCTGCTAAATGTTTATATGTTTCATGTTCTTTTGAGTTTAAAATTGATTCTTGTTAATAATGATTTGATCATCTGAATTGCTATCAAAAGATCTTGTTATTGTTGTGGCAATTCAGTATTTTCTCTCCAAATTCTATTATGTATTTCCTTCATTGAATCCTTTAGACCCACCCTCTTTATTATCCGTTATTTTTCCTAGACAGGTCGAGGTGAAAGACAGAGGATCATGCTTTTGGTTGAAAGTTATTTTGTAATAGATTAGGTGTATGGTTGTAAATATAGTTTACACCTAATCAAGACTGTTATCTGGGAGACATTACATAAATGTTACATGAACCTAAGATACTTGGGTTATATATATTATGCTTTTTGGAGTGATCTTTTGGGTTAGTGTGAGTTAATTTACCTTTAAGATGATTAAATTTCAGGTTACCTAGTTATTATTTGATTAGATTTCAAGCTAGAATTGGTGGTTCCTCCACTTAGGGTGATATATCGAGTGGGGGAGCCATGTCGCCCCCGTTTAGTAAATAGGGATTAAATTGTACCCACCCGATCACCCTTGTTCCTGCAGGGAGAAAATTTTCCCCAAATCTTCTATGTCGTGAGGAATTCCTTGTGGGTACATGTAGGGATGTGTAATTTTGCCATCTTTAATGAGATGATGATTGTTTGTGAGAATTTTTGTGAGAAAAAGTTGTGAGAAGTTGTTTGGTTGAGAGATTTTTTTTGAGAAAATTTTTTGGAGTGGTGATTGATTATGAGAATTTGTATGAGGAAATTTTTAAGAGATGGTTGTTGGTTATGAGTTTTTTTATGTAAGGAATGTTATATACTATCTATGTATATTATGGTAGAGTAAATTATATAAATTTAATATTATCTAAAAGATCTGGTAATATATAATGAAATTTAATATTTAATTAATTTAATATTAATTTTAGTAATTAACTTTGTAAAAAAGTTTAAAGTGTACATAATGTTACACCTTTGTATAATGGAATATTGAGAAACAAGATTATATTTAAAATATTATATTATATGTTCATATACTATACTGTAAAATATTTTATAATTGAATAATAAAATATAACTGTGACTCTTTATAATATGAAAAAAAATCCCATTTAAATATTAAAAGAATTAATTTGGAATTATAAGTGTAAAATATGCAAATAATTTTGTATAAAAAATGTAAAATACAATATTTTAATTTTATTCTGTAGATGATGATTTCTTATGTTAAATTACATTTTTTATTGCTTGCATGTATAATATATTTATATCTTGTACTGTTGAGTGCATTTATATAAATATTAAAAAAATTTGTTAGAATGTAATTATATTTTTTTGAAATAATTATAAATAAATGAATCAATTGTGCTTAAATTCTTTTTGATATATATGTGTGTGCGTGTGTGTGTGTGTGAAATAAAAATTTCTTCGATTTTACTTTATGTATAGTTACACATATACCTTTGACTGATATGTAAGCCATATAATTAGTACAAAAAATGTCGCATGAGTGATGAAAGAAATTTTTATGTAGTACATAATAAATTTGCAATCCAAATTGTAATTGAAAGGCAATATGTTAGAGTATTATACAATACAGATAGTAATAGTGGCCAAATAAAAATACATAAAGTTCAGTCTATAATAAAATAACAAACCTAGTAAAAAGCAGTGAGACACCATGGGGTCGAACATCATGATCTAGTCATCTAATCATCTCCCACGTCCACCTGGAGGAGGAGCATCGGCTAAGGGTGACCTATTAGTGCTATCATTTGTACCCACATATGAATAAGTGACCTCTATGCTACCCTATGAGTCACTCAACTGAATAATCTGTATTGATTGCAGACGATTACGTTCAGGAGTACGTGGAACATGGGGTGGTGGTGCAACCATAGTTGGGACAAGTGGGGGCAGAATGAGATCATCATTGGAGTTTGATATCAAAATAGGCAAGATGGCCTCTCCCCATGACCATCAAAATCGGCAGCTCATGCGTAAGTGAAAATACAGTTCAGGTAAATGTATAGTAGCTCTCCCCTAATGTGAAAATGTCATTGCCTTATGGTCTTTTGAAAATGTTAAAAAAATGTTAAGGAATGACACCTTATTGGAGTGTTAAGATGGTGATATGCGTGCATTACCTTATCACATATTTTGTGTAGATGTATGATCACGGTATAATTACATATGATAAGAGCAAAATAAATACATGCTAAATGTGCTTCTAGTACTGCATGTCAACCTTCACTATATTAGTAGTGGGGTTGTGGTACACCCCTGGAATCTCTGTGAACTTAATAAATGAGTAATACACACAATGTAGTTGTCCAATCTTATTCCTAACCATATTAACTGTGACATCCTTCCTAAACTGGCATAACAGTTGTACTGAAATATCAGTGCACAAAGGCAATATGACGCCACGATCGGATAGGTCGAGGGTACTCACAGCAACCATAATGAGACGCATCAAGTCCATCTCCTTTGCTTTCATCCATAATGGATTACAGAAAAACTCATCCATTAGCTGGTTACGTGTATAAGGTGGCATACTTGAAATGCACCACTAAATAAATTATTGCAATATCACAATATTTGTATATGACAGTTTGTGAAACAAAACAAGCAAGTGTGGTTGTCTATGATAATAAAAAAACAATATGTACAACATATTAATTATGTTGAGTAACATAACAAACATTATGCTACATACACATTATAGTCATGAAAAAGCAGAATAAAGCTTCCCATATTCCATACGCATAATAGCATTAGTTTAGAAAAATGTGCAATGTCTTATTATTATGTATCGTACAGTACAAAAGGATCACCAACGAGAGGCAACAATACATTGAAGTAACATGAGTAACATAATAATAACGAAGACAAATAAAATGCATATGCATCCACAACATGCGCATATTATCCATCCAACTAGAGTAGTAAGATAATGCCATTCATGTCTAGAATCATCAACTGATGTAGATGTGTAGGTCAAACCTGTAGAGTAAGCACCATCGTGTAAATCTACAGATATATAACATGAAGCAGTAGATGATGTATGCATATGAGATGCACTTGCCTGTGAATGTGAGTGAGAGGATTGGGAACGCTGCCCAAATGAAGCTACCTCGGTGGTTTCCATGTGAAGGACATATGTAGAACCAACGACTGTAATTTCTCTTTATCCTTACCATGAACAATAGTGTCGAGCCTTCACCGCATGAACACATGGGATGCAGTGCTGGAGCCATAGTAGCTGATTCATATTAAATTTAACTTCACAACAAATGAGTATTTTATTGCAACAATCATACATAAAATAATATCGAGTAAAATAAACATATATTAACACATTATAATAAAGTAGTAAGTAAGCCATGCTCATCAATGACATTACCAAACATGCAAATTGTCAATAGAAGATCTAGGAATAACATAAGGTATCCAACATGCATTTAGAATATAAGATAGATAACAATACTACAGTAGTAACATAACATGAGCGAAACGCACAACACAAGTCCGAGGCAAGTAAATGATGTCGAAGTGTATCTACAATCATTCCATATTTATTTAGCGATAGAGTTATGTAGCATATTCTGCTCCCAAATGGCTTCTTAAGACATATCAACAATTCTCGCTTATTGTTATGTAGATGCTTGGGCATTCTTATCCATGTAGTTTGAGTTAACGTACTCATCAAAGATGTCATCTTGTATACTGTGTCTATGCATAAAGTTATGAAATATGCAACAAGTAATGATAATTTTAGATTGCATAGCAATTCGGCATTAGATAATTGGGAATCGCTTCTTCAAAATGCTAAAGCATCACTTGCTATGGTTCTTGACCATGGCGTGGCAACAATTGAACATTTTTTTCATTGTACGAGATATACGATTTGCCCCGGACCATTCGAGAATTTGATAGCATTCACCCCTTTATGGTGACATAAAACTAGGGAAGTTTGTGTATCAGAAATCAACTACATAGTATTTAGCTAGAATAATTTATAGTTACCGTGTGTTAATTGATTAATATAAGATATACTAACTATTAGGTTCTTGGTATCCTTAGTAAAATAACCTATATGAGGCCAAGGAAAATTATACTTTGGGGTGGAAAGTGCATCAAGAAAAACTCGAGAGTCGTTGGCACTAACTTCCCAATTGGCAAGGATGAATGTGTACATAAGGTTGGAATTTCATGCTTGCATGACATTTTATGCAACAAAAACATTTCTACATTGGTATGCACCATGCTTATTTGCGGGCATCCATGCTGGTACAATGGTATTGTCAATTGCCCCCACACAATCCTATTAGCGAAGATAGTATAGCAAGTCACATAACTATATAGTTGGCATGCAACCAAAAAAAATAAAGTGTAGGTGTACCTTAAAGAATGGATACATGTTTTTGCGATGTTGTATGTAGTCAGACACTAAATTAAAATTTGGAGATCATATATACTCAATTGCCAATCCATATAGAGCATCACACACAAGCTTCACGTGCCATGATATAGTCTCAGTGGAATGTTGAAATCTCTCAGCATTATTTTTGTGCCCGTGGTGCATGGCAACCATTTGAATAAATAAAACAACACTCTCTTCAATCGTGATCTGAATGCATTAGTGTTTTTTCAATTAGGCCACAGTCTCTTATTTGACCACAGAGGGTATGAAATGTATGTTTACTCATCTTTAATTATTTGAAAAGTTGATACTTATGTCCTTGGAACAACTCAGTTAACTAATCCATGCCTCGATGTCATGAATTTCTATATAGTGTTCTTAATTGGTTCACAAAGAAGTGGGGAGACACCTAGTACAAGTATAGAAAACTCAGAATGAATGGTTTAGATTTCTCCAAGCATCGGTAGTATTTTTATTTTGCATGTTATCAAACACATCATCAACGACATCGTCCACTACATCATTAGGTATACTTCCAATGTTTTTGCCATCCATTCCTACCATAAATTCAATCCAAGTAAATTTATAAAATTGTTGGTGGGGAAGGTAGTAAATTACTATTATTTGAAAAAAGGTAAGCAAACTAATTAAGGACGAATGATATTACAGATTAAACGAGTACATACATAGCAAAACATAAATAAATAAAAAGTGTATCATAGCACTAAAAAAAGTCAAAACTAAAAAATTTGCAGATAAACATCATAATAGCATAGCATATGGGCAAATAAAGTAGGCAGGCAGACAATCACAAAAGCTTCTCCAGGTAGCCACGCCCACGGTCAAGAGGGAGGGCAAGAA
The DNA here is from genome assembly GCA_014898725.1 of Jacaranda copaia. Classification (NCBI taxonomy): domain Eukaryota; kingdom Viridiplantae; phylum Streptophyta; class Magnoliopsida; order Lamiales; family Bignoniaceae; genus Jacaranda; species Jacaranda copaia. Next base: position 108,158 of record JACGDI010002611.1, on the reverse strand, counting down.
ACATCCTACGATGGGTAGGGTACTTCAATTTCATAAGGGCAGTATAGAATAAGTCATTGGCAGGTCGAGAATCTCGCTTAATTTTTTAACACACTTCTCCACCGTGGTCATAGAGGTAGGATCACTCTTAGAGGTAATGACCTCATTAGCTCAAGTGAAAGAGTGCATGGCAGATATAATTGTCGGATCGTGACCTATCCCTTTTTTCAGTGCACAAACATGGATGTGGAAAAGGTCGGCTTAGAATATGGGTGGAGGACCTAGGACATCGGAGGTGATGAATACTCATGTCATCAAAATCTTCTCTTATGTCTAGGGCGGCCTTTGAACCAGTCCCTAAATAGTTATCCTCTCATTTGCGTTGTTCACCCCCACGATAATGTGCCTTGTGTAGATGCCTTTGCCATCCGACTCGTGGAAGTAGTAGGCACATAAATAGTTGTAAGCTCTCTGTAGTGGCGCAAGGGCTTTGATCGAAGAGATGCGTCTTTAGGATTAGCTTACACTATAAGAGAAAGTTTAGTGGTGGTAATGTTAATTTAAGTGTGTGCGACTAATATCTATGAGCAGCAGTAAAATATATGCAAACAAACCCATGTACTGCTATCCACTATTCCTAACACTCCTTTGAGGCCATCGGGACCATGTTCTCGTTGTCCCATCCAAAGCCTATATCAGCAGTAAGCAATGTATGGTGCCTCATGCACTTCTCTTTCAACCTCTAACTTTTTTCTTACAATTGTCTACAGAATATGTATACTCTGGGCACGTCATTTCCATCTTTATCATCATGTCTATTCACTGGGAAGGGGAGAATTTTGCTTGGTATACACCACCTTTCAAGACTTCATCATACATAAGCATGACAAAGGCCGTTTCATTTTGCCAAGTTCACACAGCATCCTCACCTTGGCTATGTTGACTACATCGTAAACTTAATTCCATCTATATGAAACAAGATATTCTTAAGTGGAGTTGCATTCATTGTGCAACTGTAAACTTGTGCACCATTTCACCAATATTTTATTAAAATAGTATGATGAAGTATAAACAACACAACCATGAATAAAGCAATAATTAACAAATCATGACATTACACAACCATATTACCATTCACCCAAGTTTGAATATACAAGAGACAATGTATTAATGCCCCAACAAGGTGACATGTTAATCTCAATTGCGAAATTTAATTTAAATTTATTGACACATGTTTCATATTAATTATGGTAGACTCTTTCTTTAATTAAATGAGTTGACTACGTTCAATTTAAATATGAAACTTTAGTTATTTTAGTGATATATTATTTGTTCATAATATATATTACAAATGTATTAAGTATTATATATTAAATAGGTGCTCGTTAAATTTTCATCAATTATTTAGTAATATATTTTAAATATCTATCCTTTATATATATATATATATTCATTATATATTTACATATGTGTATATATATTTTAAATATTTGTGCATATATTAAATTATATATATGTGAAGAATATGTTAATATATTTAACATAGTCCAATAGTTGTTCGTTAAAGATAGTTAAATATTTCTTCATATGTATTAAGTTTCTATTCATATAATAAATATTAAATATATGGTAAATGTTAAATATTAAGTATATATTAAATATTCATTTAAAATTTAATATTAAATATATATTATATTCTTGTTAATTATATTTAATATGGGCCAACATTTCCCTCTTCAAAATTTTTTAATTTTTTAATACATATTAAATTTGTGTTCACATATTCAATATTAAATATATATATTCAAAATTCATTGCATATATGCAATATGGTTAAATATTTATTGGGCAAAAAATAGTTTATTATATATTAACATGTATAAAACTTCTATTCATTTAATAAAAATTATATATATTGAATATTTCTTAAATTTTTTAAATACAATCCAATTTTTTAGTTAAAAATTAGTTGATTATTTATTAATATATAATAAATATGTATTCATTAAATATATATTTAGTATTTAGTATTCTATCAAATATTACATATATGCTAAATTTTCGTTAAATATATTTAATATAGTCCTATATATATCCTTGTTAAATTAATTATTTGTTTATTAATATATATTAAATATAGCTTCTTTATGTATATTCAATTAAATATATATTAAATATTTAATCATATATTAAATACTACATATATACTACAAATTCATTAACCATATTGCATATTAAATATATACTAAATATTCGTTAAATATATTTAAAATAGTACTATATTTTTCCATTAAAAAGTTTTTATTTATTTATTAATAAATATTAAACATATATACTTTATGTATATTCATCAAGTATATATTAAATATTTAATCATATATTAAATATTAAATATTTACTACAAAGTCGTTAACTACATTTAAAATATACTAAAATTTTTAAATAGTCAAATAATAGTTACTTATTCCTTTATATAAATTTAACTCAATATATTCATATTATTAATTATAACATATAATATAAAAGTGGCAGATTTTTTTATTGATATTGTATTACATTCTTGCACTATATTTATTAATATTTTTTTATTTCAAAAAAAGTTATAATGATAATGTTATTAAAGATACAAAATTATGTATTAATAAAGAAATCGAGTGGTAGTGAAAATTTCCAATCTCATTAAGTGTGATGTAAAAATTTGTAAATAAACGCGATCAAGTTAGTGTATGCAAATAACATTTAATTAACAAATAATATATAGTGCTTTTACTACATATCACAAAATAAGTTCATTAAATTATTGAATTTATAAATTTATAAATATTAATTATGAGTAATTACATTAACAATGACAATTTCATTGTTATTTGCGATAACCAATTGTTATTATTCACAAAATTTTATAAAATACCTTTCATCCTTTTTCATTTTTGGATTCCCAAATTTTCAAAAATATCTTACACTAAGTGAGTTTATAACATTTTGATTTTGTATTTTTCAATTAATATCCTACACTGCATTTCATTTCTCATCATGTGGTAATTGTTAAAAAGCCAAATATTAGTCCAATGGTCTAAATACGTTTACATACACCATCTAGTTGCTCAAAATAGTGTGGAAAATTGTTTGTTAAACAATATTTTTAAATGTCCGATTTCGGTTATAGTGGAACATAAATATATAGTTGTGCTTACTTATGTTAAAAACCCAAATCAATATTAATATTT
>JACGDI010002611.1:58612-104817 GCA_014898725.1 Jacaranda copaia | reverse complement strand
CAGGACAGTGTGAAAATGCAATGGCCTTTGGGACATGAACATGAATGAAATGCAAAAATCTGCTACCAATACACTGGACAATAGTGAACAATAAACCAATAGAGAAAATACGGAATGAGGACCACAACCCACCTCAAACCACATAATACAATAAATATCCAATATACCCAATCACATGGGGATGCCATTCGCTGTGGATATGTCCAACAAGCCATATCTATAGAAATTAGGCAAGTGGGAATGAATATTTCCCAACCTGTAAAGGTGACCACGGGGGAATGACTTAGTTCCCCGCTCATGGCTGGAAAACCCCAAGTGTGGCCCCTCTTCTAATGTGGTGTATGCATGGTCAAAGGATGAAATTAAGATAAAAACATAATACAGCTAACTACATCCAATTTACCACCAATACACAATTACAAATAAAACATGAGTACAAGTTAAGTATGATAAACCTTAGAGTGAGAACATACAAGCAAATCTACTTAACATATATGAAAACATAATGATAACATAATTTCTTAGCCACAGAAAATTTTTTGTCAAAAATTAAGGACATTTACAATTATTAAATAAGAGTGTACATGTTGAGTTCATCGTATCTCAAAATACACAACAATATGATTGCAAAAGGCATAGCATATCAGAACATCTCAAATGGATTTCTCAGGGATGTCATAGTTGACAAAATGCAAGGGACAAAAGAAATAATTGCGTAGTTTTACAATTCAATTTTCCCATATACACACGGACAAAAATTTCATGCCATGAATTTCTAGGGAAATTTAACTCAAACACTACATTTCAATACTAAGAAATTTCATCCCATATACACACATATAGAAACTTTCCTATTTATTATCCTCCTTAAATAGATCCTTCACTTAGCTAAGTCAATGAATAAGAAGTTACATCCCTTATACAAACAAACAAAACCAAAAGCCCATATATTATCCCCTAAAATATGGTAAAAACACTTAGCTAAGTTAAAGAAAAGAAATTTCATCTCATATACACACAAATAGAACCAACAGGCCATATATTATTGTCCAGAAATGATAAAAAAACTTAGCTAAGTCTATGACTAACAAATTTCATCCCATATACACACAGACATAACTAAGAGAAACAATATATGATCTACCAAAAATAGTAACAAGACTTAGTTAAGTCAATGACTAAGAAATTGCATCCCATATATGCATTAGGACAGATAGTTTTCCATATATTATGTTCCAGAAATGGCTCATTGACTTAGCTAAATCTGTTTACTTTATTGCCATAACCTGAAATGCTATGTGTTATGAAGCTTTCTGGATTGGGAGAAGCATAATCTTGGATAGAAAAATCAAGCTCAATTCAAGCATTATATAGAAAAATGGGTGAAGCATAATTTTGGATAGAAAAATCACACATAACCTCAAAAAACCATGTCAGCCCAATAACAACAAAATTTAAGCCCTTATTCAAACATTGCACTTGCCTATTTAGAATCACAATTTCAATCGTAATCATAAATTAACCTACAACCTAAAGCAAAAGCAAGATTACTAACTATTGTTCATCAACCACAAGTGCAGGTAACAAAAATCTAATTTTATTTTTAAATCGTAATCATCAACTCTAAACCCAAAACTTGAAGTAAAATTAAGATTACTATTGTTGTTCATCAACCACAAGAATAGGTACCAAAATTTCAGCAAAAATAAAAAAATATCCAATTGTAATCATAAATCAACCAAGAATCAATTGCAAAATCAAGATTACTAACTCTTGTTCATCAACCCACTAGAACAGAGAAATAAAATTCAAGGAAAAAAAAACTACTTGTGGTGTTTTGGGGGAGGGGCGAAACAGAAACTCTCAGACAAGCCAATGGAGGATGTCATCCCACAATGTAGATAATCAAATGAATGGCATGTGTGTTGGTGCTGGGGTGAAGGTGTGCATGTGTGACCCATGGTGTATGTATGTATATATGACCAAAATAGAAGCAAATGGACAAAGCTTTCTTGTGGAATGTAAACCTAGTGAAGAGTGGATGACAAGTTGAATAGTGGGGTGACAAGCTGAGAGAGACTGTATGGAGATTTACCTCAAAGATTCTCATGATTTTTCAGAGATATGAGAAAATTTCCTGCCAATTTCTCCCAACTTTTTAGAGAAGGAAAGGGGGGACACAGAGAGCAAGGCGAGACAAAGGTGAGAGAGAACCAGCCTTTTTCCTTTTTCCTTTAGAAACTTTGTGAGAGAGAGATTTTTTTCATATCCAAACACATATTTGTTAGGAAAATGTGTTTTGGAGGTTTTCTTGTGAGAAAAAGAACACCTGACAACGACCACATGTGCCCCCAGTACGAGTGTAAAAACTCATGTCATGTGAGGTCGGCCAACTTAATTTGAGAAAGAAATTTATTTTAATTGATTTGACTAACATTATAGGATGATAGGTATAAATTACTGAATAATTAACGTAAATCTATTTATTGATAATTATTTTAATGTTGGTCGAATAGTATTAACAATTAACAAATTTAGTCAACAATATGTGTTGAAATTGGAGTTGGGAAGTTGGGTAGGTGATCATCCAACTTTGACCAATCAATTAGCAAATAGATTCAATCTTAAGTCTTAATCAATGAAAGTGAAAAAGAAATGTAAAGATAAAAAAGAGGTGCTAACCAGATTTAACCTCAAAAGTCATAGCTAACCTATTGGTAGCCGCTACTTTAAAGATACATTTGATCACCCAGAAATACTATGTATGTATAGTTAGATGCATTTATTTACGAATTATTTATAAAATGTCATTACAAAATTTAAAGTGAATTCACAACATCTTTTGTATCTGAATTTGAGAAAAGAGGTGGATACATCCTTGGTTCGCCAGTTTGAAGGATTTGAAGGGCTTCTATATTTTATATTTGATCTTCGTACTTTCAAAAACGACAATATGTGAATATTAGTAAGGACAAATTCATTTAGGAACTTCCCCCAAGGAACACATAGTCAAGCAAATATAATGAGTATTGATATTAAGCAAAGTGAAGTGAATATATATAATATTATCTAATGGAGACTACGTGTAAGTGAACAGTGATGAAAGCCACAGGCATGGGCATTGGCATTTGGCATTTGGCACAGTGATCTAGAGAGTTGTTCACTTTTAATGATCCATCCATGTGCCAAACTCATCAAAATTAAATTCCAAATGCATCGAAATCAGATCAGGCCATCGATCATCGATCATTCACCAAGAAGAAAAAAAGAACATATATAGAATTAAAAAGAATTCATGCTTAATTTCTAGAATTTTCAATTAATTTATGTGCTTTTATTTATTGTTCAGGGGAATAATTTTTCAACCAAATTCATTTCTTCAGTTAAAAAGTTCAGGTTGTGTTTGCTTGTCGAGTAATTCTCTAAAATTCAACTCTAGAGGCATAATTTTTTTAACTCATTTGTGAAGCTGATGTGATTTTTCGATCCACAGAAAAGAAGGATTTTCTTTTAGAAATGCCTTCTCTAGCTTCAAGCATATTATTCCACGACTTTGTCTTCAAAAAGTGAAAAATTTTCTTCCGACCAAATCTCCATCCCATGGAGTTCAATAAAATGAACTTTTTCTCTAAAACTTAATAATTTAAATAAGTTATTTTAAAAGTTTAATTAATAAATTATGTGAATTAACTAACCAATTTTTGAAGTTTATGTGAAATGCAATTTGCAATTTTTTATTAAATGAAAATATAAAATATTTCTTTTTTATTTATAAATTTGGATACTTAAACAAAATATAAACGAAAATTAAATTAAATGTAACAACATAGTAGAAATGTTGTATTATACAATTTTAATTTTGCATCTTCTGTGAAATTATATTTTTTGATGATATTAAATGTTTCACAATGTCATTTTTTGTTGCTTTAGATATATTTTATTTATAATTTTCATTTAATGTGTACTTTCATGGGATTTTTGTTTGACCTTGAATATTATTATGCTTATTGATGGCAATGATGCTGTATGAAAATAGAGTAAGGTCATTTTTGATAGATAGTACCGTGTCTATTCGTCTATATTTTTTTTTTTTTTTGCTGGAATGCATGCAGTGAAGTTTCAGTTTCTTGAAAGTTGTCTAAGTTTTTGGTTTATTTGCAAATAATTTCTTCTTCTTAAGTTCTCTTTGGGATTTGATATTCATAGATTTTAGCTTTAATGAACTTAGGCTCATTAGGATTTTTCTACTCCTCTTTATGGGTTTATTTGTCTTTAGGGTTCTCTAGCCCTTTTACTTAGTTAATTAATTTTAGGTAATTTAACCATTTTACTTTTTAGTTAATTTATCAAATTGCTCTAATAGTCAATATTAGTAATATCATCAAGCTCCCATATTTTTGATACAGAGAATTTAATTTCATCTAAAAAAATTATAGGTTTATAATTTATTCTTTATTTAAATCTATTAGAAATGAAGTTTATTTAAATAATCATTTTTTAAGTTATGCATTTGCAAGTTCTCAACTTTTATTTAGGTTGAGATCTACTAGGTGTTGAAGTCTTCGAGCTTCTTAAAAGTTGCTCCATAAGGATGGTTTCATCAACACCTAAGAAGTTAGTGAAAAGAAGGAAAATTCCAACTTAAGTTGAGGAAAGAAGGAGAAAGAAAGGTTCCAAATAGGAGTGTTGAAATGAGTCCTCAAGGTAACTTCTTACTTTGTAATCTCTTTGCTTTATTTCTTCATCTTGGGTTTCTAGTTAATAAACTTTTTTCACAGCTTTTTCAAATCAGTAAAAATCTTGGAGTTTTCACTGGGTTAAGTATGTCTAAGAATAAGTTCAATTTTGAGTCAAGCCTGGGGGAAAATTCTTTGAGTGATCAACTAGGATGAAACAAAGAAAGTATTTTTTTTTTTCAGCTAAGCCAATTATCGATTGTGTTAACATTAGGTGTTCAGTTGTAGGACTCGTGTAGCCCCTATCTATGACACCTATGGGGAGCCTTGGGTCGAGTCCTTATAGGTGATTAGCTAGGGTGCCTGTGGAGCTTGGAGTTGGCACCCATTGCAAGTCCGCTTTAGGTGCCAATGGGTGCCTTGGTTGGGCTCCTCTGGTGGTGCTTCCAGTTGGTGGATGGATGCTACTGACAGTAGCTAGCCAATGTGAAAATGACCATTTTGAGTGGTCACGAATTACTGAATTTAGTTCGTGTTTGGGGGAGGAGATCATTCTTCTCATGGTATCACAACTTATACTAAGAAAACTGGCCCTTTATTGCATATATCATCAATCTAAGCCTTAAAATTTTTTAAAGAGTCTCACAAGTCCAAGAGTATAGGTAGAGCTCACAATTTATCCTCATCATCTAATCTTGATTTTGAAAAACAAATTTTTTCAGATAAGGAGCCTGAGGGTACTCTTATTGTGGATAGTAGCTCTGCTATGGTGGTGGAAGTTAAGTATTCATTAGATTGAATGAGTTAGATATCTTGAAGTGTAAGATATATGTTTCTTATGAGTTCAAGTTCATCCTTTCTTTACCTTTGGAACAACATGGTGTTACCTATTAGAGGGCATTTCACCATCTTTAGTAGTTATTTTACTTGTGAATTTTTGCTCCACTTGGACCTTTTTTACTAGATGTAATGTGGAGTTATGGTGTGTGTTTAAGTCAATTTGTGCCTAATGTTTTTGCTTCTTTGGTTGGGTTTTAGCAGCGTTTTAGGGTTTTGGACTTGCTAGTATCTTTAGATAATTATCATACTATGTTTAGGGTGGGTAAAGTGTTAAACAAACCATTCTTCCTCTCTTATCCTAAGCTAAATAGAAAGCTTTTGTGCATGTTTCCTTCATGGATGGGTCCTTGAAAAGATAGGTATTTGATTTTTTTATTTTTTGGAGACAAAGGTTAGGACGTCCTAAGTAGTAGGATAGTTCTCTTTCTTTGATCCATCCAGCCTAGGTTTATCCCGATCTTCATATGAGCTTTGTTGATGCAAGGTTGTTCAGTTCCCCTTTCGATGTTACTTATATGTTTCTTATTGTACTTAGCATATCCTGTTTTTTAGTTTATGGTTTTTGATTATGTGCATGTTCTTGCTCTTTTATGTTTCTATGTTATTTATAATTTGACTGTTTTTTCTTTCAATCTATGGTAGAAAAGAAGATCATTTTGCTAGGATATGTGCTCGGAAAGTAGGTGGAATGCATGAGAAGAATGTTGCGGAGAGTATCGCAAGGAGATACAGCAAGGCCGGCATCATTTGGGCCTTTTGGGTTGGCGGCCAAGCAAGACGTGCACTTTGTTGGCATTAACTATGTATGCATATGCCATGAATGATGAGCTTGAGGTGTTGTCCTCTAGTCTTGCCAAGAAGTACGCCCATGGATCTACCACTTGTCCACAGATTGCTTGTTCTTTCTATGCTAACAAGGCATGGATGGATCCAAGGGGGGTAATCAGGGGCCATTGCGCCCCTTAACTTATTATACATAAATATATATTGACTTTTTATTAATTATTCTTTAAAAAATTTGAATTTTGAAAAATAAATTGTTTAGTATTAATTAAAATAACTATTTTTAATATTCATTCATTAATTTCTAAAAGATCTAACTTTTCTTGTTGGGTCTTATATAAAAAATTAATTATTTAGATTTATAGGGTTGTATTTAATTTATTTTTAACTAAATATAAAACTATAATTTATTGACTAAATTGTTACCTTTTTAATTTTGTAAAACTCAAAATAATTAATTACATAGTTGCAATTAAGCAATCAAATTATTTTCCCGGTGGCATCATCTTCACACATATAACTATAAGATTAGGAATTATATGCCTAAAAAACTCTTGGTGTACATGAGTATAAATAAAAAAATAAAAATTATTAAATTAGGCTCACTAGGTCACTTCTATTTTATGTATTTGAAAAAATATTATTGGTTTTTAGTCAAAGAAAACCTTGAGGAACTTGCAAAACAAGCAAACTATCTTCTTCTTCATTTGTTTTTTTATAAATTGAACGAGATTAAGATAAAAAGACAAAGATAAGTAAATATTTAAAAGAAAAATGGATTTTTCTTTATCTTTCAAGAGCTAAAATTGAAAAAAAAAATTCCCCCTTAAATATTGTGAAGAAACGTTTTAGAAAGCACATCTCCTATTTTACCTTCAAGATTAAGATAAAAAGATAAAGGTGAGTGAATATAAAAAAAAATTGAATTTTTCTTCATCTTTTGACGATTGCAACTGAAAGAACTTTTTTTGCTATCAATATCGTCAAGAACAATCTTAGAAACAAATTAGAAGTTGAAATTTTAGTGTTTGATCAATTACTTATATAGAGAAGATACCACCAAAGTTTTAATATTGATTTAGTTATTTTCAACTTTTATGAAAATATACATTCAAATTGTGAATTATGAAATTTATATTTGGACCTTTATATTCTAAATTTTTGCACCCCCCTCCCCCACACTCTCATTTCTGGATCCATCCCTATGATAAGGTAAGGAACTTTTTTGATATTACCTACGATTGAGTTCAGGAGTAAATTCCTATTGGGATGTTGATGAGACTACATTCAGCATTGATCACATATGGGATGTAGTAAATAAGTATGATCAAGGGAAGCTAGAGCTATTCTTATCTTCTCAACATGCTAAAGTAACTACTGGGGACTTTGTTCATGTAAATGTTTATCTCATCACTTTGATTTATTTTTTTATCTTCTTTTCTTTTCTTTGCAGTGTTTTATAAATTTTTAAGTTTTGTAAGTTTTGTATCTTTGAGTACAAGAATGGATCTTAGTGGAGCAAATGTCTCATTGAGCAGAGAGAGCTATGGCAATAGTAACTTATCTTAAAGAGAAGGCCGAAGCAGCTCGACAATAGAATTAGAAAAAAGAGAAGCTAGCTAAGTTGCTAAAGGAGAATGACTAAAGGTGAGATACGTTAAGTAGGTGAAGAGTAGGAAGAAGTTCTAGAATTCTTCTATTGGGAAGACTCTTATGAATGCTGCTTGAGAGGACATAATCAATGAGTTTAAGGGTTCTGATTAGTTCTTTGAGGCAGTTGAGATGGAGTTAATGGTGATTTATGAGTAGACCATCTAGAGTTGTCAGTATATTTTAAGAGCGATCGGGTGGTATCCCCCTAAGTTATTGATGTTAGACCTCACTATTTTTATTAATCTTGTTGCTAGAAAGCTTGGGAAAGGTCCTAAAGTTGGGGTGGAAGCTTTAACGAAGGAGGAACTAGTGGAAGCAATTCCGCAAGAATGAAGATATTTTGTTTAAGGTAGTGATAGTGAGTAGAGTTTATGTTTTTCATTAGGACTTGACACTATTTAGCATTGTTTAGTTAGCTTGAGTAGCATTTCATCATGTTTTTTCTTCATATTATTACTTATTTTTTGGAGGCCAAGTGTTGACTAGGCATCCCTTTTATCTTTGTCATACAGTTTCAATGAAGTTTTTCTACTTTTGCTTATTTGTGTTTGTGAAACACTTAGCTGATTGAATGACTATCAATCTACATTATGATCCCTTGCACTGAGTTTATGTTTCATAAATCGAATTATCTTTATGATATGCTAAGTGTATTTTGGAACTTTGAGTTTCATATATGGAGTTTGTTTGCACAAAGTGTAGATGCATGCTTTGAAAGTTAGGGTGTAGAGGTTGAGTATCTTTCATTTGTTTGGAGTCTATGGTGATTGCCTATTTTAGGTGCTCACATAGGGTGCAAATCTTAAGTGCTCATGCTGGTCATCCGTCTCGAGTGCCAATAAGAGATGTTTTTTTTGCGAGCACCCATCTCAGGCATCTGTATTTTCAGCTTTTTCTTGGGTGCCCATCTCTTTTCTTGATGCTCTTGTCGGGTACTCATCGCTTTTCTCTGGCACTAGTGATGGCACCTTGTCTCTATTGCCTACACTAGGTACCCCTATTTAGGACTTTGTAGGAACCCTTACTATGATGCCCATCAAATGTTCTTTCTTCTTTGGTTTTTTTCATGCTTATTGAGGACATTATGCTTTTATTAGTTATTTGAAGGCCTAGAGAAACTACTTGATGAAGTTGTATTAATGCTTAATCAGTTTTATGAGTATCGAGTGACTGTTGTAGTCATAAGTATGGTGTATAGTGAAGTTGTTCTATGGAGATGCAGAGCTCCCTTTCGTCACCATTTATTGTTCATCTTTTTTATAGGTACATTGCTATCTTTACAAAATAGAGTATTTTGAAGGTGAAGAGTTGATTATAGGTTTAAGTTGAGTGGCTATCAACATTGAGTTAAGTGTTTGAGTTACGAAGGTTGCATTCATGGGCCATCTAAAAGGCTTCATAGTGAACATGTAGTAACTTAGAGAGTCACATAATTTAGAGAATTTTTATTTTTCTAAGTGGTTGAGATGTTGCCGCCTTACTCTTCGTGAGGGCTCAAGATGGTTTTTTTTGGCTTAATTGTACAAGTGCTGCCCGAAGAGCATTATAGTAGATCTTTTTTCTAATCAAGTATCACATGGTCTTCTTGGAGGGCCTTTAGTGGGTTTTTTCAAGAAACGTTTTGATGTACCTCTGAAGGTTCCTTTAGTGGGATTTTCTATATTGGTCTCCACATGTCTCTTGGTAGGGCCTATAAGGGGATTACAATAGCAACCACATGCCCTTAGAGGGTTGTATAATAGGGTTATGCCTGGTGGCTACCATGTATTCTTGGAGGAGCTGTATAGTTGATTTATGCCTCAAGGTCTTTATGAAAGCTTTGGAGGAGGCATGCAGTTGTTGGAAAGATCAGAACACTATAATGTGAATAACATGCATTTATTCTAGAAATCATCAATAATAAAAAGAAGTGTTGTTCCTAGGTGGGTAGGCTTTATTTAAATCAAAAGAAAGATACTAACAAAAACAAATATGGAAAATAAACTAAAGTAGATAACTCATCATCAGAGGACATTGCAAGTAACATGCTTCAAACATCATCATGAGTGTTTTATAGCGTATGTGTTTCTAGAAAGCTGTCGTCTTGCAACACATCTTTGCCTTTGTTTTCTCCTTGGTTACTTTGTGGTATTTTTGTTTGAAATGTAATAAGAGTGGAAATCCTCATGCTCATTAAGGTATTAGTGTAATATTCTCTAGCTGTTCTCAAGTTACCCATAACTTTCATAATTTTATTTGTCGGGTCACCCAAAACTTTCCCAATTTTATTTGGCATGTGGAATTTTATTTTCAAGTAGTATTCAGAGATTACTACTTGGAATAGGTTTAAGGTTAGTCTTCCTAGTATTAAGTTGTATGCATTTAAAGTCATAACGACCAAAAAACCCATAATTTTTGTTGCCCTCTTTTGGTGAGTTCCTAAGGAAAAAGGCAGTGATATCTCTCTAAGTGCCTCTACTAAGAGGGTGTTTGAGTGAGCTTATAAACTCTTCAAAACATCTTATAAGATGTTTGAGAGCTTATAAGATATCAAAAAGTGTTTGGTATTTTTAAGATCTTAACAAACTATCTTAATTTTAATTATATTAATTACAAAATTGCCTTTACTAACATCTTATGAGCTCCAAAATCTTATTTTATCCAAATACTTCAAGAACTTATTTTTAAAAAAATATCTAGCATCTTATAAGGTCCAAAAATATCTGATAAAATGTAGGATCTTATAAAATCTTTTAAATAAGTTTAACCAAACACTCTCTAAGTCACTAGTGAATCCTACAATGCGGCATTGATCTTTTTCATCTATGCATTATTTACTTTAAGTTGGAAGAACACCTAATGGAATAAGATGTCTACTAAGTTGCTACCATCCACCAGTATCTTTTTTACCTAAACGTTAGAAAGGGATTATGAGATTCCTAGCATCGTTATGACCTCTTTTTCTGAGCTCCATGTCTTGTTCTTGATACAAAGTGGGGTGAATGTACTTCAATCATCCCTAAAATGGGATCTACTTTGTGAGCATATGCTTGCTTTACTGGTTATGCTAATGCTTTTCTTGCATTGGAGAAGTCTCCTTCGATTGGTCCTCTAGAGATTACCAAGATGACTCATGCTGTGGAGAGATTATAGAGGTCATGGCAGTATTGATGCTTTTTGGGGTCTGGGCCAACATACAACCTCTGTCTATGATCTTTGTTCTCTTTTTCTGATGAGTCCTTCTTCAGGCTAGACATCTTCCAAGTTATGTACTCTTTAAGACATCCTCTTTAAATTAATTTTTCAATTCATCCGTCAAGTGTTGACACTCATTTGTGTGTGTCCACTAATATGGTGAAAGCGACACCATTCGTTCGACCTTGGATTCCCAAGGTCTTCTATGGCTTTCTGTAGAGGTCCTTGGATAAGGCTATATTGTAGTGCAACTATTAGAATTTTTATCAAAGATATAGTGAGAGGTGTATACATAGAAAATGTACGAAGAGAGCTATGTCTCTAGTTTCTTAGCTTTTTATTGTTATTATTTCTCTTGTCACATGTCTTCCATTTATGGGTTTCTTAATAGATTATAGCTTTTTCTATACTAATGCATTTCTTAGCACCTATGAGAAGTTCCCTTAATATGGCAAAAGGTTTTCTAGTAATCAACTCTTGAAATTTGAGATAGTTCAAGTTCTGTCGGATGATGCTGGGCAAGAGCTCCTAACTAACATGAAAGAATTCATGGACAACTTAAACAAATTGGTTGAGGTAAGTCCTCAGAAATTCTCTATCATTTTGGTTAATGGTTAATAAGTAGGTTGTTGTTTTACGGTACTTGCGATTGATAGAGAAATTCCAAAAAACGTATTGAGCTAGCACTTCCTATATGGAAATGGATCATTTTAGATCTGATTGAACCATGTTAGGGTGCATTTCGTGAGGGTGATGCAAGAGCTTGCAATATACAACTTTGCTTAGATCGTAAAATTCCATTCTTACTAGAAAGTTATCTAAGCACTTTTGGGGGACCATAGTGCCATCAAACTCTGCTAGCTAATCTATCTTTGTTCCAAAGAAAAGTGCTTTTTCCTCTAGGATTGTAGGAAAAAATTCTTGGGAGAGCAATGGCCAAAGGATGGTGTTGGCTTTTTGCCTTTCTAGGTGGTTGTAGTACTAAAAAATGTGTTTGAACTCCAATCTTTGCTTAGCACACGCCAAGGCTGAATCCACTCTTAATGAGGAGTGTGTGTCTCCTTATTGAGGTAAGAAAAGGGGAGCGTCGTTGTATCCAAAATAAGTTTTTTGTCTTGTTCTCTCCAAGGATGATGAAGCCTTTCGACTCTTATGAGAAGATTATTGTGGCTTCTGGGGTACCATTGGGTGACCCCTATGGTTGCAACTTAAGCAGTGGCATTTTCTAATAAAGTATTTAGAGTCTCTTAAGTTATAAGGAGAAAATACTCTCCAAGAAGAGGAGCTTGTTGCATATGCATTCCTCGGGTGCAAATTGTGCATTAAGAATAGGCTCTGGCACTAAACCAAGTGATACTTTTGGTTGGTAACTCTCTATATTATTTGATGCTTGGTCATTTGATTATTACATTTATGAGTTCTTGATCTTGTCTTCATCCTTAATGTTCCTAGTTCCTTCTTCAGTTCCCACAAACGGTGCCAAAATAATGCTGCATGAAAATAGAGCAAGTTCCTTTCTGGTAGACAACAATGTGCTTGTTCGTTTTCTCTAAAACTCATGCAGAGAATTTTTATGGGATTAGGCCCTTTAGGGTTTTTCTACCCTTTTCTATGGGTTTAACTTGGCTTTGGAGCACTTTGATCCTTTTATTTAGTTAATTAATTTTAGTTTATTGGGCCATTTTTAGTTAATTTACCTAATTACCTTTATACCTAATTGACCAATATCATATACGTAAACTTATTTTAAGGTGTTGGTATAACTAACTAAGCCCACATGGGTAAAAGAGTAAGCAGACTAAAGAAGGGCCTAATGGATCAAAAAAAAAATAATTAAACAAAATAGACAAGAGATCCCAAGTTGATTAAGCTGATGGAAAAGGCAACAAAACTTTAATGGGATTGAACCTATCAAGAAATAAACTACAAATACTAAGCTCCAAAGAGAAATTAAGCACAAGAAATCATTGGCACGAAAAAAAATGAAACTTGAGAATTGGAAAACTCTCAACACCAAGTCCAAAGGAATTGTAACTTAAAACTTATATATCAAAAAGGATCCCAGCTCTATTTTCGTACATCATCATTTTGGCATTATTTGTGTGAAACTCTAAACAATGAAGAAGGAACATCAAGAATGTAGATGTGGTCTAAGCCCGTGACTCTAACAACTAGGTGGTCCAAAGGTCGTTGAACATGGAGAGCCACCAACTTGGAGCACAGTCATGTTAGGTGTTGGAGCCCGCCTTAGAGGTGCAATTGATACCAAAGGAGATGCGTGCATAGCAAGCACTATCTTCCAGAGATCTCACTCTATAGTTAACTTAAGAAGCATCAAATACTCTGCTTGAGGACACTATTGCCTAAAAGCTATAGCTAGAAAATGTTATCCAATATGCTACAAATTGCAACCCCCAGAGTAGCAATTGTCGTCTCACTAGTGGGGGCTTCGTCATTCTATAGAGAATTAAACGAAGAACAAACTCAGAGTGAGGTGCCGTTCCTCCTTCTTTACTACCAGAGGTAGGCATGTACTTATCCTTCCATGTTAACTCCTATAGGTGGTTGCTCATTACTGTTGGAGTCTTGAATTATTTACTAAAGTCGCAACCTTTAGGAGCTGTTGAGAGCTAATATTTCCCCCTCCAACTGTCACTTTCTCGGTATACAATCTATTTTGCCCAACTACCTTGGTGAAGATGCTCCTTACTAAAATAAAGATATTCAACTTGGTGGAGTTTGATGGCCTAGTGAACCCTTAAGACCACCCTTCGATCCTTTCGCAAGAGCAAATGAGTGTCATCGTTACTAAAGAGGACAAAGTGATGGATATATAGAAAGCAAGGTGCCACGTCTCCTTCACCTTAGCACGTGGACATATAGTCTTCCCTCTAACTTAATTCATTGTAGTGATTGCCCACTATAACTGAAATTTTTGCTCATGTAGTTAAACACCAACCATTCTGGAGAAATACTTAGTTTAAACCAAGAAATGCATCCCCACATGAGAGATAATAACTTCCATGAGGAATTGTATAAGATGATGGACAACTCCAAAAGATAAAGTATATACCTCATGAGAGGCAACTCTAAAGACACCCCACAACTTGAAAGATAATAGATAACTTAAGATGTAAAGTCTAAAGAAACACGAGCATATCCATCACAAGAAAAGATAAATTATCAGAGGAGTGACTATTTGTAGAACAAGATTAAAAGACTAATCTAGTGAGGATACCTTAAAGAGTTGCTGCCAAACTATGAAGGTAACCCCCAAAAGATCGTTCAAGCTCAAAGTATGGAAAACTGCAAAGGTTAGAAGCTTAAAGAGGACCACAACTAGATCAGCTAACACATGTCCATTGTAGAACTATATTAATGATCGCCAGCATACTTGAAGGAGGAGACTCCAATAGAGTCCTAAAGTACCCACGAACACTGTAAAGTAGATCTAAATCCACTTACTAAAACTGGCCCCCTGCATATGCAAAGTGTAGTCAAAACCTTTAGACATCAACCTCAAAGAAAGAGACTTAGATATAAGATAAGATGAGTACACTAATGTTTCAATGATCCTAGCCTCCTTGGCCTACTCATTGATAATGAAGATCCTAATAGATGGTAGGAACTTATGGTCATCACACGTCATGCTGCCATTCTTTAACTAGACAAAGTTGGTACTCAATAGCTAGAGATCAATACCACTTTGCCTAGATTCAATGAAAAAACTATCGATGAAAGCAAACCAAGAACAATTTGTTGAAAAAGTATTACAAAGATTCGTAAATTTCATAGGTGCCTAAAGAAAGTCTAAAGATATTTTTAAAATTGAGAAAGATCACACACATCCTGAAAAAGGTGGCCTAAAATCATCAAGTTAAAGGCGCATGAAGCTTGATTGCACCTAAAAAACCTTCAAGGTGCTAATATGGCATGAGAAAGAGTTGTAACTTGATGATCCATGACAAAACTGGACATTGGATAGAAAAGACTTCCCCCAAGAGCAGTAGAAGCAATCAGAGACTATCACAATGCTAAAAATCATGTCAACACTTGAAGAAGAGTAATGACTTATGCACTAGCCTAGGTGATACAAAGAGTAGTTGATAAAGGAGTTCTAAAGAAAAAAATAAAGATTTAGCCCACAATGCTGACATCATAAAGACACTCATGTCTGAAGCTATCCTTTGATATGATGGAGTGTGCTATCCATGACACTACAAGTTATCTTCTTCTCCTTAAGTGATTTATGGCAGTTATGACCTCTATTTATTTTCAATTATATTGCTTTCCTTCAATTAGATGTTTCCTTTATAACTAAATAAGTCTAACTCATATGGGGTGACACCTTGCACTAATGTTAATTACATAAATGAATATTGCTTTCTTTTCATTATTATCTCTTGCTGTCAATTGACTTAATTAAAGTACTTACACATTGTTCTTCTAAGCACATCTGACCATTTTTGGTGTAATATCACTATAAAATCCCTTAGTAAGCATGTTGTTGGCCTTCAAAAACCCAACACAAATCCTTTAAGGAGGGAAGTAGCATCCCCTTAGCATAATCCTTACTATATGGTGGTGCATGTGACCAACACGCCATACTTCATCGCAATGTTTAAACATCTAGCCAAAAGACCTCTTGAAAGAGGCTCATACTTTAACATCATCATCACATTTAAGATCAATGATAAGGACTTCTCAAAAAAATCCCTGCACTCGATCATTGCCACAATGTTTTACAATGGCATCGAGATCTCCTGAGTGATGCTCGATGTAAAAAATGTATCACCATACTTAGTTTTTCAAGCCCTCGTGAATGGCTATGTCTATTATAAATGACTAAGCATTGTGATAGAACCTTGTCCATGAGGCATCCAATTGAGTTTGAATCAATGAATTAAGTATTGCAATAAGACCTCATGAATGAGGCTTGCATCTCAATATCATTGCCATACTTGATGTCGACCTTTAGACCACTTAAATAAGATTCTCGACAAAATGTTGTTCTACCATTCAATGCTCACATTAAGACCTCAATGTGAGATATTCAATCAAACATGACTTGAGATACTAAGTACTAAGATAAGACTTCACCAATAAGGTATTTAATAGAGTGATTTAAATGATTGAGTATCATGGTGGGACCTCCTTAGTGAGGTTCACACATACCTTGCTACGTTACTTGTGCGACTTGCGAAACCCACTCAAGGGAACTCGCAAAAAACCTTGATAATAAGAGGCTTAGCACTTTCTTCACACACCTTTGCCATGTGTTAAACTAGAATTGACAGCTTTGATAACAATTGAAAATCATATATTTGACCATGTGTATGAATGAGAGACAAAATTAGAAAATAAGATAAGTAACTTCTTATGTAGAAAAATAAAACTGAGTAGTCCTACACAAAGGTTTTCCTCTAAGTTATTCACAAAGATATAAATTGACGCCAGTCATTCTAGTTAACTCTCGAGCATGAAGTTATATAAAACTTTCTAAGTTATTTGTTGAGCAGTAAGTTTTAGTAAAAATTTTTGAATGCTCCCAAAAGGTCTAATCTACTGAAAGAATAAACATCATCGATGATCAAAAAAGCTTTAGTATCTTAAAAAAGATTACATGGTAACATACTTGGGTGCTCGATACATAGCTTCACAGTTGGGTGGTCCAGAGGTGCCTAGCGCTTAATGCATTGCTAGGGTACCTCGTAGGTGCCTGGTGCTCTATAGTATAGCTTGGTGCCTAATAGGCGCTTGGTGTCCCAATTGTAGCCAGCTTTTGGTGCTACGCTCAAACACTCATTTGACAATCTCAAGAATGGTCTCCTTGAGTAGCAACCACCATAAGAAAAATAAAATGCACAGCAGCAATGTGTTGATGACATTACAAAAGCAAGGGAATCATGAAAATGAGTCTTTCAGATGACTTAGTGCTAAAAGAGTACTATAATACTCATACCTCCCATAACAAAAACATAAATTCTGACAACATGCATACTCAAATAGTTTATGGAGTTTGATCCTCCATAAAAAAATGCTAAGTGATTGGTAAAAGAAGGATGCTATGAAAAAAATGGCTAATTCCAATATATTTTGCAAGCTATAACTTACCAAAGAGAATAGCATGACATCGCTCAAGTTCTAACTCCTTCATGCAAACACCACTCTACATCTAGTTGATACTTAGTCATTTAAAGAAAAATAAAGGAGGTTTGTGAAAACCACAATTGCTGTGAGATCCCTTAGCAAAACTTGCTAAAAGGCACTCTTAACAACAAGATCATATTCACGCTTAGAAAAATAATCTTGAGAGCACAAAGAGATGTCTTTACAACAAGACCTCCCAAGGATCATATAAAATGAAGTGACGACAACAACACATTCCAAGAGATCCCAAAAAACGTATCTCCCTGTGAGACCCTAAAGGATGCAAGAATCCATGAATATAGAAAGTGCTAAGATCATAAAAGAAAATCTCCTTGAATGTAAATAAAGCTAATTTTGCTGTAGCCCACTATAGAGATGCCTGCCTTGTGGGTACATAGAACAAAAAGCAACAAGTTAAAGTTATCTAAAAGATTTATCCTATCTGTGAAGATAATATCATAAACTTAGGATAAATGCCTAAATACTTCAGAGAGCACAAGACTTTGCAAAGTGATCTTGAAGGATCTTTGAGATGAAAATCTGTATAAACAAATTTTAAGTCCTATGCAGGATGCGAAGAGAGATACGTTTCAACCTCACAACACAGCTAAGTCCACACATTTCATCCAACTTGCACATAGCTACTGCAAAACCTTAAAACTGCTCCTTACATAGAGCAAAGTTAATATAATACTAAGTCCTTCAGAGAGAAACTACTTATACATACATTGAAAAATACTTGCCTAGAGTCAAAACTTTATATAGTCTACCCAAGCATGAAACATTTGAATAAAGTATTCTAAGTTGTTCACAAAGTGCAAACCATAGACGAACATCCTTAATGCTCTTCAAGTCACAAATTTTATTCTTAAGAAATTTTTCTAACTCTTATTTTGATGTTATGCTATTTCTTGACACTCATATAATTCCTATCATAGAAAAGACTAAAGACTTTGTTAAAGGAAAGCGCCCAACTACATTTGATAGAGTTCCCAACTCAAAAGCCAAAGAGGTGTTGGGAGCCAGCAATGCCTTAGTGCAAGCTTTCACCACAAATAACCAGTGGGTGCCCCCACCTAAGGGCTTGTCTAGCAGCATCCATAATGGCCAACCCTGAGATGGTCGATGACTCTTCGACAACATCACCTTCATCACTGCCTTTCCCCCTCTCTCTTCTATGAAGTTTAATTCAACTTCAATCATAAGTGACTTGGGTCCTACCTCCTGGCATCCTATTCCTCACAATCATACTTGAAATTCATCTATGTTCTTAAACAAATACAACATAAAATTTTCATAAGCCATTAGATAAAAGGTGCAAAGTTTAATTAAGTCCTTTGATGAATGCAACACTAAAATTTTCTAAATCTTTTAATGAATACAAAAGAACTAGCACGACGTCCCCTGAAAAACTACCAGACAAGATCACTTGAAAAAATCTCAACTCAGACAAAAGATGAGTAAACACAATTCTACATGCTCAACTTAATTATTGCAATTCAATTAAATTGATAACCTAATTTCAATGAACTAAGGTAAGGTAAAAATTTTAAATTGAACTTTATGATATTTTCAACATGGAAATAACTTTTCAAATTGAAAATAAGGGGTTAGATGATATGACTAATTAAACCCACAAGGGTAAAAGAGTAAAAAGACTAAAAAGAGTCACGATGGATAAAAAAATAATTAAACAAAAAAAACAAGAGAGCACAAATTAATTAAGCTTGTGAAGATGGGCTACAAAACACTAATGACTTGAGCCCATCAAAAAATAAACTATCAATACTGAGCTCTAAAGAGAAACATGGCACAAAAAATTATTTGTAAAAAAATATGAAAATTTGATCACTAGATAATTCTCAACATTGCATTCCAAAGAAATCAAACCTTAAAACTTGTTGTCTATCGAAAAGGACATAGGTTTCATTTTTGTGCAATATCAGATATATTTTAGTAATTAAATAAAATTGTATAAGTATAATTGTTTTTAATTACATGAAATTATTATTATATTTTAATAACTATACAATTGTATAAGTATATATACTAATGAACATTAATATTTTAAGGTATATTTTATTAATTTATTTTATTTTCAAAAATCAATTATAAATGTTATATATAAATTATTATATACACGACATTATTAGCTCACTTTGAACAACATTTCATAATTTTTCCTCACAAAAAAACCTCACAATCAATCAATATATCATAATTGTTCTCACAAAAAACATCACAACTGAACAACAAGTCAATATCTCATAATAATCATCTATTACACCAAATTGAATCATTATATTTTTACTCTACAATCAAACACAACTTGAAAACTCAAATTTTTACCTCATAAACGAAGAGGTTGTTAGTTATGTTTTCATTTCCATTTTTAATTTTTAGCATTTTTAATTGTATTTTCACCATTTTCAAAATTTGATAAGGTAGTTATAGAAAATGTGTATATATTTAAATATGTTGTTTGAAGAAACTAATTATATAGAGTTAGTAGATTGTAGGTAGAGAGATATAATACTAATAAAAATAGAGAGTGAGGAGACACATGGATAATAGAAAAAAAAAATACATAAGTTATTGAAAACTATATTTTGAGCTAAAAATGAATAGGGATTTTGATAAAAGTTGTAAGAAATTATTGATAATTTATTTTTAAATAGTAAAAAATGGTGAAAATAAATTTAAAAATGAAAACAAGTTGGGCTCTAGCCCATCCCAATTTTTTTAGGGCTGAAATCGTTTTACCCTTGTGAAATGTGAAATGGGCAATTCATATTCATGTGATAAAAAAAGATAAAAATGTCATCTTATGTTTTTAAATTGTGACTTAGTGCCTTCTTCTATCTATTTGAGTTGAATTTTATAGTGCATAGACAAAATCACAAAAATACCCTCATAAATATTTATATATAATTATTTTATCTAAATTAAATAATTTCATATTCATAAAACTCATAACATATTTATATAAATTAAATACTACTTAATTTTTATTAAATTATATATACATACATATATATAAATTATATACATATAGAAAATTATATAAATACATATATGTATATAAAATTATTTATACAATATATATTTCTTTTCTTTTGTTTAATCTAAAATTAACTAATTTTATATTTATGAAATATATAACATACTTATATAAATCAAATACTATTTAGTATTTATAAAATTATATATACATACACATGTAATATTATCAAAACTAAATAATTTCATATTTATAAAATATGTAACATATTTATATAGATTAAATACTATCTAATATTTATAAAATATTATATACATGCATATATATATATATGTAACACCCCTAAAATTTGATACTTTTGAAAAATAATAATTTGAAATTCAAGATATTGATTGGTTGGCTTTTAGGGCTCGAAAAATAGATGAAAGGGACTTGATTGAAAGAATTTTGAAAGTTTTGTGGGTTAAAACATAAATATAAAAGACTTAATTGTACCATTTGTTAAATTATGAGGGGTTAATGTTTAATTTTCATAAATTAGTGGACCTAATGTGAGGCTTCATAAAATTTGGTGGCTAAATTGGTTTAGATTAAAACTTTTGGACCTAATTAAAAATTTATTAAAAGTTGTTGGGGTCAATTTGTAATATAGATAAGGTAAAATCTATAAATAAGAATTTTTCTATTAAACTCCCATTTCCATCTCCTTCTTCACCAACACTACCTTGACCACCCTCTCACCAATGACCTCACTCCAGCAACCAAACTTTAGCAAATTAGGTACCATTTTCCCCCTCTCTTCATGATGAACACAGCTATACCATTTTTTTTTAAAAATTGACCAATGAGGCGGTCGAAATTAGAGCCTGAAGTCACAACTTTGGTGGTGGTGACGAGTTGTAGGTTTTTGATGACAGAAACACATGGCCAAGTACTGGGCTTTGTTGGGTTAGCTCTAGGAGGGTGATGAAGTCTTCAATTTTAGAAAACGACACACCGAAGTGAGCAGAATTAAAGAAATTCAGCACGGCAGTGCACAATGGTGTTGTGGTGTTCAAGCTGAAATTGGACGATGAATCGATGGTGTTTGCTAAAATTGGTTGAGGGGTTTGTTTAATTGAGCTGAAACGCTTCTTCTTCTGATGGTGATGGTGAAATTTTTCGGTGGCGGTGGCGATTGGACAAAATCTTCATCTTATTGCGGTGATCATATGCACGAGTTCTAATAATTGAGATTATGCTTCATTAGTGAAAAATTGGTATAAGAATGGGGTTGTTGGTGTATGTAATTGTATGTATATGTATGCACATTTCAATTATCATGAAATATTGTATTATCAAAGAAAATGAAAGAAACGATCGATCAGGATATTGTTGCATAATAAGGGTGGCAATCGTGTCTTGTTGGGTTGTCAAGTTGAGGTGGGGACATTGCAAAATTTTGCTCAACCCAAACCCAATCTAATAAGCATTCAACCCAATAAGCCTCAACCTAAACCCAACCAATTTCAACATATGATTATTTTTCATTAATAATTCATCTAAAAAAACTATAAATTTTATGTTTAATTAGAATCTTAATAAAATAATCAATTTATACTAAGATTTTGAGAAAAGTCAACTTATACAAAAAATTTAAAAAAAGTCAACATTATACTCTAACAGTCTAACGTTTATACCATAGAGCAATTTGATAATTAAACTTCATTTAATTTTCTTTATGGCATCAATAATATACAAATTTCTATGCTAAACCAAAAGCTTTGCACAATTTAATTTTAACAATAATGAAGTTGAATTCCAACAAAAAAAAGTATAATTCGTTAGATTCAATGATTAATAATTATCCTAACATCACCAAGTAGTCAAGATTTATATAGTAAATAATAATCATCAATTTTTATAAATCAATCTAGAGTTAAATTGTTTAAAAATAACAAGTTATTACTAAAAAATACAACAACAAATATAGAGTTATTATCGTGTTATCGGATTATTATTGGATAACCTGAAACCTAACCCGAACCAATATATAATTTTCATGTTGCTTATCGGGTCGACCCAATATCGACCCAACCCAAACCCAATAATATTGTGTTGGTTTGTGTCATATTATCATATTGTGTCAAAAATTGCCGCCCTTACTGCATAAGTACATAACACACTTGATCGTTAATTAAGCCTAGTGAATCCAAAATGGTATTATTTCATGTGAGCTATAGGTTTCATAGCTAACTAAGTGGTATAAACCTTAATTTTATGTAACCACGACCTAGTTGCATTATTTTATCAGTGTTAGATGAACTCTGTAAATATTTTATATATCTGATGTGAATAGCATGTTTATGGCAATAATATCAAAACAAAACCCTAACCAACGTATTAGTCGAATAACTACCTAAATTGGGTTATTATTAGTATGATTATAAATGCTAGCAATTGTTAGGATTGAACAAAGATTTTGACCGAAAGTTATTCTTTTGGATAGGTGATGGAGGATTGAGCCCTGAGGATCAGTAGATTTTGACTTCATCACCGAGGTTATTTTGATGAGGATCTGCCAATCTAGCACCTCTTGTACCTATCAATTTTCTTGATAAACCCCTGTGAGGGTTGGTATTGACTTGATTACCATACCCTGTTAATTATTGTTACCCTGTGAGGGATCCACCGAGTGGTTCTTGCTCGTATGAGTTATTCCATGTTTATTGTTGAACTTGTTAGGTTCTACTGATTTGATATTATTCTAATTATTGTTATCATTGTTGGTTATCGAACCCTATGGTATTTTACCGTTCTTATTGAAAATAACTATTTTTAATCAAACTCTACGATGTTATTTGAATTCAAAAATTCTATCTAGAATTGAATTGTTCGCCCGAGTGGCTTATGTTTTTAATACTATTTTGTTATGATTATATTGATGCCTTACTTTGTAAACTCGAAATGGCCTTGTCGGCTAGTATATTGTGTATACTAATGATTCCAAACTTGTCCCTTATTGTATTCTTGACTCTTTAAATGTCTTGCTCAGTTAATGCTGTAAAATATGTGCCAAGCAGAGTAAAGGGCCACACTAGATGACAGGGCATGTCTAGTGAGGGCCTCTCTTGAGTTTGTTCCCATTAACACCTTTGGATTTTAGTACTAGACCTCTTTCAAACTATTCTATTAAGTTCACATTGATGTTTTACTTTGTAAAACCTAAATGGCCTTGACGACATACTAAATAATTGATTATATCAGCCGAGTGTTAATCCCAATGGAATGCTTGGATTACTATATTGGAATTGTACCATTAAATTGGTGATTAAAAATAGTATCATTGGTTGACTTGGTTTGCGATCTTGACTTTAAGTTGTTAGGGGTTGACTATGGCCTAAAGCTTGATCAGCAAGGATTAGTTCTATCAATTTGTGTGATTCTGATCTTATCTTCGGGAGAGACTTGATCGGCGAGGATCTATTTTGCTAATTCGTTTTGTAGCGGTTTGGCTAGTTGGCCACTCGTTAAGGCAATACAAGGGGACAAGCCATTTTACGATCATATCGAGGTGATATAAGGGGGCAAGCCATTTTATGATCATATTAAGATGATAGAAGGGGATAGGTTGTTTAATGGACATATCGAGGTGATATAAAGGGAAAGGCCATTCTATAGTCATATCGTTTATATAGAATTGAGGCGATATAAAGGGGTAGGCCATTTTATGGTTGTATTGTTTATATAGAATTAGAAGACACAAGGGAGAAGGCTGCTACACTATCGTACACGTGAAATATGCTTATATAACTAATTTTATAAAATATTCTTGTCTAGCTTGATTTATAAAATTGGTCAAAATCCTTAATTTTGAAACTTGAGTTTTTCATGAGATAACTTGTGGGTTTCTTAAAACTCATCATGTCTATGAGTTTTGAAATCTTCTATGAAATGTATTAAATGTGAAATAACTCTTTATTGGTATGGAATGGCATTGAGTTAGTTCACAAAGTGTTGTACAAGAAACACTAGTTTCTGGATTTAGTTCATTGATCCCGTAAACTCTTTCAAATCTCTAATATCCAGATATGGTAACTTATATTTTAGTTATTAGATTTCAGAATGAATGTTTTTCTTACATTTATATATTGTATCCCATTTCATTATGATTCCTCCTATACATGCAAATGCTTGCCTCACTGAGTCATTCTAACTCATCCTCTTTATGTTGTTCCTTTTGTTCTTTGGCTACATTAAAGAATAGAAGGCACCTTGATCTTGGGCTACCTTTTGGCATAGTGTAAATATTATTATCATGACATCTATAACAATAAGGATGCTAGATGTTATAGTTGTAATATAATAGGGGGCATAAGTTAAGTTAGTATCTCTCTATTGCGAAGTGTGACAAATTAGAACTCTTGATGAATGATGTTAATATATCAATTTAATTATGGGCCTTTGAGAAATTGTGACTTGTTATGAGAACTTGAGTTTTGCTTGTCATTTTTGGCATAACTGGATTGAATTTTAAGTTATAAATTTCTCAAGTTGAGGAATTTTTTGGAAGGTGTAATTAATTTAGAAAAAAAAATTTGATTGGAGTAGCACATCGATCTGAAGCAAGCACCTCTTGGATGGGGTGCTAAAAATCATATACATATATAAAATTACCTATGCACATATATATAATAGTATTTATAACATATTTACATACATACATACATATATATAATATAACTCTCCCCCTCCCCAAGTACCCCAACTGGCAGTCATGGCTAGCTACGATGGTTGCTTGAGAAGTGGCCAGATCTAGCCGAGTTCGGCTAATGGCTGTCATGGCCAGTTGAACCCAATGAAAAAAAAGGGATCACTTTTTATGGACTTATTGAGAATAATTCGAATGTGGTTTATTGCCTATTAGAAATAGAAGGCGCTCTAGTGGGACCTTCATAGATAGAAAAAGATTGCAGTCCATTTTCCATTCTTCTTTGTTTTTCTTTTATTTTTTGATGCCAACAATATTAGGGTAGAGGTTTGTGGTTATAGTTGGTCGATATGAATATATGTGATAATATGTATATGTATATGAGTTGGGATGGTGGTTGGTGGATAACTGAATGTATGGTGATGTCATACATATATGTATATAATGTGTATATATAAATATATTCAAAAATTATTTTTTTACATTAATACATTGCCACCGCTGAAAGAAACTAGCTAGATCATATGGCTACCATGGTAGCCTAATGTATATAGATGTATATAATATAATATTTATTATAGAATACCACATTATATTTATAATATATATGATATGTTGTGTGTATATATATGTGTATATAAATATATAAATATTTTTATATGTTTTTATAAATATTAAGTATTATTTTATTTGAACAATTCATTTAAACAAAAAGATTCAACGGTTGATATAATTAGGGCATAATAATCATTTTATATATATAAAAAAAAACATAACTAACTTGCATAAATTGCATTTGCACTTCACTTATTGCATCATAGTATATTTTCATAGCATTTTCATAAACATGTGGTGCTTTTTGATCTTGCCATATTTGTGTTTTGGAGGGTGTTAAATTAAAGTTTCCCATAATAATCATTTTATATATAAAAAACCATAACTAACTTGCACAAAATTGTATTTGCACTTCACTTATTGCATCATAGTATTTTTTAGCATTTTCAAAAACATGTGATACTTTTTGATCTTTTCATATTTGTATTTTGGTGGGGGTTAAATTAATGGTTAATTAGAAAAAAATTCCTAACCCTACTTTCACTATAGTGTTCAGTCCCCATTTGAATTTTTACACACTAAATTCCCCACTTTTTCATAAAATTTATGAATCACTCTCCATATCTTTTAGAAAGACCTATATATTCCTATAGCTAGAAAAAACAACAAAAATACCTAAGAAATGCATTTTTCTCTTCAACAAGAACACGTTTTTTCTCCCTTGAAATTGACGACTTCTCCAAGTAGCCAAACAAAATGGCGCAAAACCATTCCTCTGCCATTGACGCAAGAAGAAAAGGAGAAAAAAAAAAGACACTAAAATTTCTGCCATTTTTTTGTGACAATGGAAGGAGAAACAACAACAAAAAAAAGCAAAATACAAAAAGAAGTGATCAAAAGAAACAAAGGTATGCTTTCTGCATTTATAGTTTTAAATGTCCGTGATTTTTCAATATTACATTTATTTCTTGTCTATTTTCTCATGTTTAGGGTTTTTATTCCTTTTTTAGTTGTTAAACACTTGAACCCATTTGATATATATATATATATATATAGATAATTTTTGTTGTGAGATGAGAAGTTTCTGATTTGTATTAGAAAGGCATGAAAGTTATACTACACCTTTTTGGAGTTTATACTTCTTTTTACATGAAATTATATGGTAAAATTATTTGATGAAATTATCTAAAAGTGGTAGTGTATTATCTGTAATACAAAACATTCAAACTAGCAATACACATTAAGCAAAAGTATAGTATATAATTTACTTAACTGCATTACATTTTAGAAGCAAATAAAGTATAAACATTCAAACTTGTAGTACACATTAGGCAAAAGTATAGTATATAATCTACGTAACTATAGTACATTTTAGAAGTATTTGTAGTGCAAAACATTCAAGCCTGTAGATTAAATGACATTATAGTATATAATTTGTGTATATGCTGTACATTTTAGAAGCTTCTGCAGTACAAAAATATTCAAACCTCTAGTATACATTAATTGAAAGTGTAATATATAATCTATGTATTTGCTGTACATTTTAGAAGATTGTAGTACAAAATATTTAAGCCTATAGTATACATTAATTGAAAGTATAGTATATAATTTGTGTATCTCAGTACATTTTAGAAGCAACTGTAGTATAAAACATTCAAGGCTGTAGTATACACTAATTGAAAATGTAGTATATATTTTGTGTTTCTGAAATATAATTTAGAAGCATTTGTGGTACAAACATTCTAGCTTTCTATACACATTATCTAAAAGTGTAAGTTTATAATCTGTTTATATACTAATTTTTCTTTATTTGATTGTAGCAAAGTCAACACATTATGAGGTCTGCTTTCATTGCTCTCCCCCAATATTTTCAGAGTAAATTGTAGCCTGTGAAGTCTAAGATAGGGTCAAAACATTTTGATGCATTGAAGAATACCCCTTTCTATATATACATATATATGCCTAAGTTAAGTTCAAGCTTCATTTGACTTGAAGTTATACTTACGAGGTTTGACTTAAGAAAATTGTCATTTCTTTTTGTGGAGGGGGTTGAGGTTCCTTTTTCTGCAACTAAATTTTCTATGGTTTTAAGGTTGCCACATGTCGGGCTATCTGTTGATATAAAGTTGAAGATAAAGTCTTCAACCTTTGACTGCATTATTTCTACAAAGCTACATAATATAATTAGATTTGAAATAACAAAAAAGTTTGAGGACTATGTATATATGAATAGTGATGAGGACTTGAATGATTTTTGTAGGTTGTACATATTTTTTATTTTAATTATTTTTTATTTCCAACATCTAATTATTAAACCCCACAATTTTTCCTACCATACTTGGACAATTTGTCTAGAGTTGGTTTGTATGTATGGGGCATAGTTGCATATAATGTTCTTGTCTAAGATATGAAAAACTATTTAGGAGTAGGTAGAGAAAGAACCCAGAAGTACATTGACAGGTGCACAATCAGTTTGATGTCAAGTGTTTGCTTCATTTTTCTAATAAAATTGATTATATTTATATTTAAGTAAGTATAATTTTTCAATTTATGAATGATAGACATAGGTTTACGAACGCATCCTATCACTAGGTTCACCAGAGAGTTTGTTTGAGTTTCCACTCTTTTACTGGTGGAAGGATAGCAAACTCCCAAGTAATGTGGAGGAGGTAGAGAATAAATTAAAACAACTTGCAACAGATATGGTAATAATTGTAATAATTCATTATTAGTTTTTTGTATAATAATTTGAATTTGATAATTATTTTCATTGTAAAAGGTTGTAGCCCTCAACTTTCCTCCAAAGGAGTTAGAATTGGCAGTTTTGATCAAGAAATTAGAGGCTGCTAGTACTGCTATTAGTAAAGTCCATATTTGTTATCATACAATATATGAAGCAATTATTACAATGAAAGATGATGAAATTAAATCATTAAAAGAAAAAATTGCTTCATTCGATATGATGGCAATGAAGGAGCAAGGTGAGGAAAAGCATATAGCTGAGGACAGGACTGATGAGGGGGAGCATGAACAGGAAACTAGTAAGTATGTACATAAGGGGGGACATGATTTGGTAGATGATGCAAAGAAAGAAGGGGATGAACCTTAAGATATGGTGGATGAAGAAAGCCGAACAAAACATCATCATGATCCTTTAGATTCCCCTATCTCTTTGAAGATAAAACTTAATATACCACTTCATATGGTGGAGTTCAAGCAATCTGAGATTGAAGTGGCAAATGTCATGTTCTTGATTGTGATAAATGTGCATAATCGAGATAATAGGAAGCTAAAAAGGAAATCTCCAAATTTTGTTAGCCCCCTGAGCACCACACTAGCTAAATGCACAAGACAAGTGACAAAGACCTATTGTCCTCCTACACAAAAAAAACAAAAAACAAAAAAGAACTAGAAGAGAATAAGGTGTTGTAAACTACTTCATGTTTTGATTTTTTGCTATTTGAATTTCATTTGAAAACTATCTGTTTGTACTAAATGTAATGATATCTTATACTTGATTAGTTGATATTTGTACTTAATGTATTGATATCTTATACTTCGTATTAGTGATATTTGTACTTAATGTGCTAATCTTTTGTACTCTATGTTGGTGTGCTGATATTTTGTACTCCATATTGCTGATATTTGTACTTAATATACTAACCTTTTGTACTCTATGTTGGTGATATTTGTACTTAATGTGTTGATATTTTGTACTCCATGTTGGTGATTTTTGTACTTAATGTGTTAATCTTGTGTACTTCAATAGTTGATACTTTGTACCTAATGTGTTGGTGTTTTGTACCCTAGGAGATGGAAGACATTAGCCTAATCCAGGTGACAGATGAACCACCTAGCTTAAAGATTAAATCACTTGATCCCTACAAAGGAAAGATTGATTATAGAGGTCATGCTCATATTCTAGTAAATGAGCAAGAAGTCATCAACAACTTTCTCAAAAGAGATAATTTGAGGTAACAAAATTTGCTTATTATTTTTCTTTTCGATAAATTGGTGTTTTAACTAACAATAACAACTGTGTAGGGTGACTATCTAGGAGGGAGAAAGATATTTTCTAGATGGAAGAAACTTTTGTGAATTCTTATTTGGAAGAGAACTTATTGGTGACATATTGGATTGCCACATGTCGATATTATGTAGCCCATCTTTTGGCAACAAGTGTTACTAGAAGGTATGGTTTATGTCAATAATAATGCAGGTATGTGGTGGTTTCCCAACTTAATTTAGTTTAGGTTTCCAATAAGTCTAACAATTTGTTTTATACTTCATAAGCTAATATATTAGACCAACTCTTTTACCTCTGTAAAGATTTGGAAGAGCTCACATTGGATATTGTAAACCAGTGTCATTTCATAATCCTACCAATATGTTGGCACCATCATTGGTTCTTGGTTATCCTCGACACTTCAACTTATTTTTTCTTCTACACGAATTCAATAATGATCCCCAATACAAATCGATAACTAGTGCCATTGTAAACTTGCTTCTTTTCCCTAGGATTTCTTCATAAAGTAAGGAGTCAACAACTGGTTAGTATTTTTGTAGGCTACACTCTATTCTTGGTACATAGAGATTTCATTGGGGGTATTGTGTGGACAAAAACTTGAGGGAACAAAAAAACAAATAGCAACAAGGTTCAGTGGATTGTGGTGTCTATGTGTGCCTTTGGGTAGAATGTTTTGCTAGAGACACCATCAAGTTCTAGAGGACTATTGAAAAAATTCACACGGATATGTATCATGGACACATGGCATATACCATTTTAAGTCATGAAAATGCCAAGGTTGAATCATACTTTGTATGCAAATACATACATAAATTGAAGCATACTTTGTTTATAATATTATTTTGTATGTAAGTGTAATTTTTAATCAAGTATTTATAATATTTTGATTTGAGTATAATATGAGGAAAATGAAGTACAAACATAGAACAATCAAAGTATAAATAGTGCTATGTTGAAGCACACTTCAATTAAATTGAAATTGCGCAATGAATTTGAGTACAATATGAGAAAGATGAAATATAAACTTAGAACAAATAAAGTATAAATGGTGTTATTTTGAAGTACACTTCGATTAAATTGAAACTGAACAGTGAATTTAAGTATAATATGAGGAAAATGAAGTACAAACTTGGAACAAATAAAGTATAAATGGTACTATGTTGAAGTACAATTCAATTAAATTGAAATTTGGTAGTGAATTTGAGTACAATATGAGGAAATTGGAGTGCAAATATAGAACAAATAAAGTATAAATGGAGCTACGTAGAAATACACCTCAATTAAATTGAAATTACACAGTGAATTTGAGTATAATATGAGAAAAATGAAGTACAAATTTAGAACAAATAAAGTATAATGGTACTATGTTGAAGTACACTTCAATTAAATTGAAATTGGGCAATGAACATTGTACTAGGGTAGTGAATTTGAGTATAATATGAAGGGAATGGAGTACAAACGTGGAACAAATAAAGTATAAATGGTGCTACGTTGAAATACATTTCAATTAAATTGAAATTGGGCTGTAAATTTGAGTATAATACGAGAAAAATGAAGTACAAACTTAAAACAAACAAAGTATAAATGGTGTTACATTGAAATATACTTCAATTAAATTGAAATTGAGTAGTGAATTTGAGTACAATATGAGGAAAATGGAGTACAACTTAGAACAAACAAAATATAAATGGTATTATATTAAAGTACACTTCAATTAAATTGAAACTAGGTAGTAAATTTGAGTACAATGAGGGAGAAATGGAGTACAAACGTAGGACAAACAAAGTATAAATAGTGTTGTGTTGAAGTACACTTCAATTAAATTGAAATTGAGTCGTAAATTTGAGTACAATATAAGGGAAGTACAAACTTAGAATAAACAAAATATAAATGGTGCTATGTTGAAGTACACTTCAATTAAATTGAAACTAGGCAATGAATTTGAGTACAACATAAGGGAAGTATAAACTTAGAACAAATAAAGTATAAATGGTGTTATGTTGAAATATACTTCAATTAAATTAAAATTTAACAATGAATTTGAGTACAATATGAGGGAAATAAAGGACACACTTAGACCAAATAAAGTATAAATGGTGTTATGTTCAAGTACACTTCAATTAAATTGAAATTGGATAGTGAATTTAAGTACAATATGAGGGAAATGAAATACGAACTTAGAACAAATAAAGTATAAATGGTACTATATTGAAGTACACTTCAATTAAATTGAAACTGGATAGTGAATTTGAATATAATATGAGGAAAATGAACTACAAACTTGGAAAAAATCTCCCAAATTGAGGTACAAAATCACTGACATCTCGGATAACATGAAAAAATGCTAATTTCACGCTATATTAAATACATAATTGCCTAAATGAAGTACAAATATTATGAAATCAAGTATAATTCTCCTAGATTAGGGTACAAAAAGATTGGTATCTTGCACAACATGCAAAAATACTAATTTCACGATAAATCAAATGCATAATTGCCTAAATGAAGTACAATTGTCAAGAAATCAAGTATAAATCTCCCAGATTGAGGTATAAAATCACTAATATCTAGGACAACGTGTAAAAATGCTAATTTTATGCTAAATCAAATATATAATTGCTAAAATGAAGTACAAATATCAAGAAATCAAATATAAATCTCCCAATTTAAGGTACAAAATTTAGCTAGTTTGTTGATTCTTTGTAGGTTCGAACGATTATGCCCTATTCTACAACACCTTTTACACTTAATTACATGTTTCTCAATTTGTGATGGAATCCTCTATGTCCTTCTATGCCCAGGCTGATATCGGCAATCAGGTGCATTAATGACCCCATCATCATCTAGAGGGAACAGATGCATATCATACGTAGGAATAGGTTTTATTACTACTTGGTATGCTTGTTGATATATCTCAACTCGATAGTATTGATCGATAAAATCATATGATCAAATTAACTTTGACTCGATACAAATGCAAGCATGTTTGCATAGTATTTTATCAATCTACCATGCTCTGCAAAAACAAACCCTACTATGTAAATCTATAGCATACGATTTATCTTGCTCTATTACCTCAAAGATCTAACTGCTAAACATGACAACTTTTAAGTTACAAGAATGCATATGATTGATTACCAACTTCTTCTCTTACTTGGGACATAATTGACCAGCCATCTTATGAGATTCTTCTAATTGATTATGCATCATAAACATTATTTGCTTGTGTATGTGATCAACCACGGTTGCAACTAGCATAAATCAGGCTAGTTTAACTTAATTTTTCTGACATTCTACTTGATTATTGTTTATTACCCCCTCATCAATCTCCACTGAATAAGGAATTTGCCCAACATTGCGGGTCAGATTGCATAATAAAGTCTCTAACAAGCTATAATGACTCCAAGATGCTATCTATATATTGTGTATACTGCTGCCTTGTAGGCACCTATGCAGTTTTCATAAAACAAAACACCAATTTTTCTTGTTATGTAAAGGATACTTCCTTAATAGTTGAATTTAAAATAATAGAACAGTAATGTGCTAAATGTTATGAATTAGAGTTTATTTCACATAATTGTTTAAAAAACAAAGATAAAGTTCTTACTTATTTCTTAAAGTTATCCACTAAGCGTCTCAAGCAATATGTATGGTGCTATCGAAAAATATCATGGGGAAGGTCTTAAGAGGACTCGGATGTTGATTGAAGAAGAAAGTAAACCTTGATAAGCCAAGCAGATATTGAGAATCTGAAGATATCATGGGGAGGGCTTTAAGAAGACTTGGATGTCGATCGAAGAAGAAAGTAAACCTTGATAAGCCAAGCAAATATTGAGAATCTAAGACACTACTTAGCTTAAAGTAGAACCACTCCCAATTAATATCATTTTTAGAGCCAACAACTATATATGCTAGCGTGAATAAGTCATTATTAGCATCCTTACTGATAGCACTAAGTAAGCTTCCTTTTTATTTATTTTTAATACAAGTGCCACCTAAGAATATCAACGGTTTGCATCCCTTGAAAAGACCAATAAAGTAGGTACTGAAACATATAAATAGTCGACAAAATTTTTGAATAATTGGGTCAATCTCATAGTCTGCAATACTTCTAGGGTTTCTCATGTTCATAGCATCACAGTACCACCTTAACTTATCACAAGACTCCTTCTCAATTCCATGGATGTCATGCATAGCTAATTCCTTACATATCCATACTTTATGGTACCTAAGTTCCACACCATATTCTCTGTGGATATCTTTTAATATGGTAGAGAGCTGATAACATGGCTCTGATATCAATTTATCATTTACTATGTTTGCAACCCAAGCAGAATCGACTTTAGGATGCCCCATTGTCTGAAGATTAGCCTTACCACATCTGTGCTCTAGATTGCATTTTCAAATGCCAAATAATTTATCACCTCGTACCTTGATGCATAGATTCTCCATTTGCAATTTTTATCACTACAAACGGCTATAATTTTTTTATTGTCATTTTTCTTGTATTTAAATAACCACAAAGTAGACACCACATAATTCTGAACTCATGAGCATTCTTGAATGTCTGACCCTCTCCATATATGCAATTCCTCCATGCATCAATTAAGTTGCTAATTAAAGCCAATTTATTGTGCAATGCATTGGTAGAACCAATTTCCTCCTCGATTGCATCCCTTGAGGTTGACAAATAAAATATAATTTTAGGTAAAATAAAGTATAATAAACAAAATACAATTTCAAAACAATAGAAGTATAAAACTCTAGCAATTGTAGTACAATTTTAGATAATCAATAAGTAAAGCACTTGAAGTATAGAACTTTAGGTAAAATGAAGTATAAAATTAATAGAACTTTATAAACTTAAATAATGGAGTACAATTTTACATAAAAAGGTTAAGCATAATTTTATATAAAAAGAAATATAATTTCAGAACACTTAAAGTATAAAACCTTAGCAATTGCAGTACAATTTTTGAATAATTCATTATTAGAATACTTGAAACTTAAATAATAGATTTAGGTAATTGAAGTACAGATTCAAATAAAATGAAGTAAAATTTCAAAACCCTTGAAGTATAAAATTTTAATGAATAGAATATAGGTTTAGATAAAATAAAATATAATTTTAGAAAACATAAGTACAATTTCAGAACACTTGAAGTACAAAACCCTTGCAACTACAATATAATTTTGAATAATCAATAAATAGAACACTTAAGGTATAGAGCTTCAGTAAATAGAGTACATATTTTATAAAATGAAGTATAATTTTAAAAATCGAAGTATAATTTTAAACAAAAAAGTACAGTTTGGGAACACTTCAGGTATAAATCGCTAGCAATAGTAGTATAATTTTGGATAATTAATTAATAAAGTACTTGAAGTATAAAACTTAAATAATAGAGTACAATTTTATATAAAATAAAGTATAATTTCAGATAATTAGAGTGCAAATTTGTATACAATAAAGTACAATTTTAGAATAACTGAAGTATAAAATCTTAGCAATTGCAATTCAATTTTGGATAATCAATAAATAGAATACTTGAAGTATATAATTTCAATTAATAGAATACATATTTTGGTAAAATAAAGTATAATTTTAGAAAGTTTAAACTATAATTTTAGATAGAAGACGTATAGTTTGGGAGCACTTCAAGTATAAATCACTAGAAGTTGCAGTACAATTTTGGATAATTCATTTGTAGAATACTTGAAGTATAAAACTCATATAATAGAGTATAATTTTTGTGAGATGAAGTACAATTTTAATTGCAATGAAGTATAATGTAAAACGCCCTAAGTAGAGAAAGATTTTCAAATAAATAGAGTATAATTTCAAAACACTTCAAGTACAAAAATTTACAAACTACAGTGCAGTTTAGATTTTGTAGAAACACTAACTTAAACTATTATTGCTCTTCTTTGCACTGGTGCTTGATTCATTCTTTTGGTTTACCAAGATGTCAACAATGTTTATCTTTAATGTCAAATGCAGTAAGACTATATTCATGACATTGTCGTTATTAATTAAAGTTATTACAATTTTTGATGTGGAGCTATGTATTGTAAACTGAAGAATTCGATGTTGATTTCGCTCTATTT
Source organism: Jacaranda copaia (assembly GCA_014898725.1). NCBI lineage: Eukaryota > Viridiplantae > Streptophyta > Magnoliopsida > Lamiales > Bignoniaceae > Jacaranda > Jacaranda copaia. The sequence continues at coordinate 69,160 of JACGDI010002611.1, read as the reverse complement.
TCTTGTCAAATTAATGTATATGTCCATTAAAGTCATAATATCTTTAATTAACATTATATGGAGTTGGTCTTTATAACGGCAACTCTCCAACACTTGATTGAACACTCCTGCTTCACTATTGGTTGACATTGTTGGAAAAATAAAAGAAACTTAGAAGCAACCGAGAAAAAGAAAAAACTTGAAAATAATGAAAATAAAAAGAGACGAAGACAATATAGATGTCGGGTTTGTGGATGTTAGCTTCAACAATTATTCTTGTTCCTACCGTGGAGCTTCTTGCATTTTTCTTTTCTTTCTGTTTCTGGTAATAAAAGTACATATGCGAAGGTTTACAATCTGCTTGTGTGGATGATAAAGAAGTAAAAAAAAATAAGTGAAAAATATTATATTTAAGAATATTTTTATCAAATTAAGTGAGTAAAAAGTGATCTTTAAAATTTTAATAAAATTAGAAAACTTATTTTAAAAAAAATCAAATAAGAACTGATAACAAATTTAGAAAGTGCTGTGGATACTTTAAAGAAATGACTCTTAAATTAAATTTACCCTTTTTATTTTATTTTATTTTTATTAATTCTCTCTCTCTCTCTCGGAAACGGAAAATAGAAAACGCAGAAAACAAGGAACCCTGAGTTCAGTTTTCACTAATAATCGTTAACACTTGATTTTCTTCGGTTTGAAGACATAATAGATGAGCTGCAAAAATTGGCATGCAGAAAATTATTACTCCAAAGACTTTGATTGGGAGCAATTGAGAGAAGAAGTGGAAAGCGATCCCTCTCTTCAATTCCACTTGCTCCCTTATTCTCCCAAAAGGATTGCTAGTCAAAATGAAGACGCTCAACAAGACTCGGAAGCGTGGGATAAATTTCATGCTCGTCATTCGACTGGCAAGTTCTTCAAGGTAAATTTATAATGGAAACCAATGATATTTTGAATTTTAATTTACTGAAGTTCTCTACAAGAGCCTTTCTGCAACCTCCAGCTAATTATGAATGTTGGGTCTGGGATGATTTTGGCCTTTTTTTCCCCTTTAATACTAAACTTGATTGTTGTGCAGAATGATTTTTTTTTATGATGGTCTCTGGTGTGGTGGCATATTACTCATAGCACGTGACCGGTTTTTGACTGCCCGGGTTTTGACAAAATATTTTGGAAGAATCTAAAGTTTGTTGTAAGCATCTCAGATACTCAATGGGGCTTACTGTCTTTCTGATTAAGTGTTACGATCCAAAAACTTTAACTGTCAAGAGCCAAAACTTGGTTTCGCAGCACTTTCTTTCAACATCCTTGGGGAAACCTTTTGCCATACCCGTCAAACTGTTGCAAAACACTATAGTTGTTGCACTGTCTTGCCTGAGAGTTCATATCACATTATTCCATCAAATATTTTGGGTTTTGCTTAGCTGATTTCATTTTAGTGATTTTCTTTTCTTTTTCTTTTTTCCTTTTTTTTGGTATCAGCTGCCTAGTCAATTAATTCGATCTTCCCCCTTTATTTTCTCAATAGAATTTAGATTCCTGTTTATTTCCATCTTGACAGGTTACATGTAGTTGAAAAATTATCCCTGTTCAGCCTCATAGCTTAATACTTTGTTTGCTTGTGTCACCCTTGCACACCTTTTTGATGCAGGAGAGGCGATACTTGTTCAAGGAATTTCTGGAGCTAGCGTCCTGCAAGGACAATTCAAAGGTTTTGGAGGTGGGCTGTGGTAATGGCAGCACGGCTCTGCCAATATTGTGGTAATCTTGAGGATTATTTCCTTTCATTCATAGCTCTAGCCTTTCACTTGTCAGAGTACCTTGTGAAGAGAGTAATGCTTCATTTGATTGGCAGCTGTGGTAGCTGATTGACTAGTTAGTTACTTCTGTTAACTTTGTTGTATATATCGTGCAAGAGTTTCATTGCTTGGCATGTCGTTTTAAAGGTCAGAGCAGCCATGTGTATTATTTAGAAATTCTATTACTGGTCTAACTTTGCTGAAGTTTAATTAAAGAAATTCACTAGGCTTACCCTTATGCAGCAATGCAAGATGGCAGAAATGAAGACATTGAAGCAAAGTATTTTATGGAATTTCAGATGTAAAAAATTTATGGGTGATATTTCTCCTTCAATGTCTAGAAGGTTTCAAACAAATATAGAAGAGAAGGTTAGACCACCTCTGATGATGGATTATGTTGATCTGGCACACCTATTTGTGGGCATATGCTCGAGTGATTAATATCTTGTGAGTAAATTCAAAGTTGTCTTCCCATCTGTAAAAGTGGAGGACATAGCTAATGGTTGCTTCTTTTCTAGAAAGTAAGGAATTTGTTTGAAGTCCATTGCCTTGGTTATTTACATGCCAAAATAAGTTATTTCAAAGCTGAATTCCTAAGTGATGTATTACTTTAGAGAAAATATGGCATCTGGCTGCTTCTACTCTATGTAGCTTGATATGAATCTCAAGGTATCTGTAAGGGTAGGGACTTGTGACTCATTTTCTAACTTTTCTAGTTATAGATGATGGGCTAAATACCTTTGGTTCCGAATAATGGAGGGGATTTTATTATCGAAATTGTAAGTAAAAGGTTAAAAGGATATTAGTTTTCTCTGTCATTAGTTATTTTTGGTGACTTCAGGGAGATATGTGTGAATGCTTTAATCCCCTGCTAAGGAGCTACAATAGTTGCACTACAAAACTTAAGACCATGACAATCACCACAAGTTCTTGGAGACATCTCAGAAATCAACAAAACTGACCAGTGAACCCAAAAATAATCTGATAAAGTAAAGATGAACAAACACGCTATGGATCTTCCAATCAAATTTCTGAATCACAACTATAATAACTTTGAAGATTGTTGAATTTGTCAAAACCTAGAAAAAATTATCATATAAGAAAATAAATGCAACAATCACAAATTTACATATAACTTGAACCCAAAACAATAAAGTCATTGAATTCGGCTATAAATTTATGCTAACAAAAGATTAAAAAGAATATTGAATAAATAAATTGAATTCCTTGATAACTAGGCCATGAATCCTTCAAGACCTCTAATTCTAAATATCAGAAAAGAACATCAATTACATTAGGAGCATGATGGCCTAGTAAACAATTCAACACTTGACTGGTTAAAAACTCTAAATGGCTTGGTCTATTTGTTAGATGGAGACAAACATTATGAGTACTACATGTTTATTATCAAAACCTAAGGGGTTACTTGCATTTAGACCAACCTTAGGAGAGGTCTATGCAGTTATCCAATAATATAATTATGGAAATCCTTGTGGTTGTGTCTCAGTGTCTCTAATTATTCCATTCTATTCTATGCATTCACTTAGCAAATGGAGAGGAAAGTAGTTTTTATACTTTCTAAGCTATATTATTTTGATTGATTTTCTGGAAGGCTCTTTTGGTGTTCATCTGTGATGTATTTGAGTATCCGCCAATTAGTTTAGCAGCAGACTAATTACAGAAAACCAAACTAAATGATAGGTTTTCTTTCTTCTAAGGAGAAGTGAACTTTCTCAAGTGTTTTGCAGTCCTTGAATATTCAGGATTTTTTTTTTTGGGTGGGGGGGGCGGGGATTGAGTGGGTGGGTAGGCTAGGCTGTGGTTCTTTCGCTAAAAGTTTTTGTAAGCACACCCAATGGAAAAACAAAGAAGAATGCCAAATTCCAGGTAAAACACAGTGAAATTGGTGAAGTGTTGAAGAAAGAGATGAAAGAAAAAGAAGAGAAATTGAGAGCAAAGAAGAACAAATCATGCAAGATAGGAATAATTTTTAGTGGAGAAAGATTACAGAATTCTGTTGCAACAAACTTGGATATCATTTGCTCCCCCAAATCGAGTATTTAACCTCAAACTTGAAAGAAAAAAACAAAAGAACATAAATCCTAATTTGGCTACAGACGATGTCGTTTCTCATAAGTAGGACAGCATTGTTTGCTCCTTTTATTTTTAAGTCAGACTCATCCAAAATGGCGTCGTCTTCTCAGCTCCCTTTCTGTTAAAAAAAGTTCCTTGCTTTAAAGCGTGTTTCTGTGGCTTTTCCTTTTCATCCACGTTTTCTTCTCAGTTGGCTGATTCATAACAGTGCCTTCTCCTTCTAGAAAACTTGCCCTCAAGTTTGCAAGCTCAGGGAACTGCTTGGTAACCACATAGTAATCTTCCCAGGTTACTTTAGATTTAGGTAGGTGTGACCACTGGATTAGCACTTGAATTAATGGATCATTTTACCTCTTTATTAGTCGTCTGGCAAGGATAGTTACTGGTTTCAGGATCACTTTACCTTTCTCATCGAAGTTGGGAAGAGTAGAAGTTATCTTATCTATACTCCCAACGTGTTTCTTCAATAATGAAATGTGAAATACAGGGTGTAGCTTAGCTCCAACAGGTAGCCCCAGTTTATAAGCTACTGCACCCACTTTCTCCACAACTGGAAATAGACCGGCATACCTCAGACTTAACCTTCACACTTGGCTCTTTCGCACCGTGTGTTGCCTGTAAGGTTTGAGTTTAAGGTAGACAAAATCCCCAACATTGAAAGTAGCTTCAGCTCTATGTTTATCAGCTTGTTACTTCATCTGATTTTGTGCTCTCCTTAGCTGATGTTTCAAATACCTGCGGATGGCACTCCTATCTTAAATCAGCTCGCCTACTCCTTGAGCTGTGGCATCTCCCAAATACTCAGTGGGGAGATGCGTGGGCTTGTACCCATAAAGAGCTTCAAAAGAGGTCGTGGCTATGGCTGAATGGAAGTTAGTATTGTACCAAGACTCAGCCATAGCTAACCAATGAGTCCACTGCTTTGAAGAAGTCTCACACATGCTCCTTAGGTAACTGTCTAAGCACTGATTAACTCTTTCACTTTGACCATCCGTTTGTGGGTGGTAAGCTGTACTCAATAGTTGCTGGACTCTCACAACCTTGAGGAATTCTTTCCATCACTGGTTGGTGAAAATAGCATTTCTATCTGAAATAATACTAAAAGGTAAACCATGAAGTTTGTAAATAGAATCTAAGAAGGTGTGTGCAAGGTGTAAAGCTGAAAAAGGATGAGATAAAGTAATGAAATGAGCATATTTAGTGTATCTATCCGCTATAACCCAAATCACTGTCTTCCCATGGGAATTTGGCAACTATTCTATGAAATCCATAGTGATGTGCTTCCAAGCTTTCTTAGGTAGGGGCAAAGGCTGTAGCAACCCTAATGGCTTGGTGGTTGGATGCCTACATTGCTGGCACACCTCACAAGAACTCACTACTTGCTGAACTAAGTCCTGCATCCTTGGCCACCAGTAGATACTGTTGATTCTTTGCAAGGTTCCCTGTATGCCTAGGTGTCCTCCAATGCTTGACACATGCATGGCGTCCACAAGTTTCTCCCTTAGAGTGGTTCCATTCCCATCATATAGCTTTCTTTATGCTTAATCATGTCTCCTTGAACTGAAAAAACTAAAAGATTGTAAGGGTATAGCATCTTTTCAGTGAAGACTTCTTGAGCTTGAGGATCCCCTTCATAACTAGCGTGAAGTTCAATGATCCAAGCAGGCTGTAAACTGTGATGCTGCTACACTCTTTGGCTCCTTCTTATCTCTCATCTTTTCTAGAAAGTGCATCAGCCACTTTATTATCCCGTTCCTTCTTGTATTCTGTTGTGTAGCTGTAACCAAGAAGTTTAGTGAGATATTATGCTGTAAAGGGTGGAAATCTTCTGCTCCAAGAGGTATTTTAAACTACACTAATCCGTTCTGATGACAAAGTGGCTATGAATGAGATATGCCCCCCATTTTCCCAGTGCATGTATAATTGCCATCATTTCTTTCTCATAAACTGACAGACCCAATGCCTTTGTGCCCAGTGCCTTGCTGAAAAAGCCTATAGGATGCTTCCCTTGAATCAACACAGCCCCTAAACCATAGTAGCTAGCATTAGTTTCTAAAATAAATTGCTGGCTGAAATCAGGTAGTTGAAGGACAGGAGCAGTAGTCACGGCCCTCTTTAGTTCCAAAAAAGCAAGTTCAGCCCGTTCAGACCATTGGAATTGATCCTTCTTGGTAAATTGGGTTAAAGGTTAGCTGTGAGTCCATAGTTCCTAATGAATTTCCTATAATAACCTGTCAAACCTAGGAACCCTCTAAGAGCTTTCACTGTCTTCGGTCTTGGCCGATCTCATATAGCTTGGATCTTTCCCGGGTCAAGTTCTACACCTTTATGGCTGATAGTGTGGCCTAAATACTTAGCCCTCTCCTGGCCAAACACACATTTGGAGGACTAACTCAAGGAGCTTTTTGTGATCTTCTAAAGTCTTACTATAGACTAAAATATCATCAAAGAAACCAAGCACAAAGTCCTATAAGTACTCCTTGAATGTGTGGTTCATGATGGCCTGAAAAGTAGCTGGAGCATTGGTTAATCCAAAGGGCATAACCTTGAACTCAAACAATCCCGAAGTGGTTGCAAAGGCTGTTTTTGGGACGTCTTTAGGTTCCATTCTCACTTGGTGATAGCCAAATCCAAGGTCAATCTTAGAGAAGATACTGGAGCCATGTAGTTCATCTAGCAAATCATCTATGAGAGGTATAGGATAGTTGTCTTCTACAGTTAGGGAGTTCAATTTCCTATAGTCAACACAAAAACGCCAAGACCCATCTTTCTTTTTGACTAGAAGAATTGGAGAAGAATAAGTGCTAGAGCTGGGTTGAATGATGCCTCTCTCCAGCATCTCTTTAACTAGTTTCTCTATTTCTCCTCTTTCAAGATAGGGATATCTATAAGGGTTAAGTTTAAAGGGTTCAGTTCCTTGTTTCAAGGTAATCTAATGGTTTATATTTCTAAAGGGTGGTAGAGTTTTTAGCTTCTTGAATATGGCTGAATACTTGGAAAGGATAGGCCTAAGTTCTGGGGTAGTATGGAACTCCTGGTGGTTTTCTACTGGACAATCATAAAAAGGCATCCTGTGATGCTGTCTTTCTTCTTAATCAATTTCTGTAGCTTCTTGCCAGAAATCATTTTCAAAGTAACTTCAAACTTAATTCCATATAAAGTTACCTTCTTCTTGTTGCATTTGAAGGTGATTTGTGCCGGTCACGGTCAAAGAGGATGGGTCCTAATTTTCTTATTAGATCATACCCAATAACAAAATCACACCCTCCTAATCCTAACACCCTAACAGTAGCTATGAACTTACATCCTCCCATCTCCCAGCTAAAATTGCTACACTTCAGATCACACTCAATTTTCTTACCATCAGCTACAGTAACATTAAGTGGATGTGTTTGCTCAGAGTATAGCCTAATCTCTTAGCCATCTTGAGGTTGAGGAAACTATGGGTACCCCCCATGTCAAAAAGAATGGTAAAGGTGTTGTTTCCAATTCTACCAGCAAGTTTGAGGGTGCTTGGTGTAACTTGACCAACAAGGGCTCCAAAAGAAATGTGCAACTCCTCATCCTCACCACTACTGGCCTCTATTTCAGATTCTATTTCTTCCTCCCCCACGATTACTAATAGCCTTTTGCACCTATGACCAGTGTGATAGACTTCATCGCAATTGAAATAAAGCCCCTTTTTCCTCCTTGCTTCCATTTCCTCCTTAGACAACTTCTTAAGAAGAGGATATTGATCCTTGCTAGACTGAGCTTCATTCATGGCTTCTTTCTACCTTACTCCCTTTCTGCAATTTCTGAGAGAAACTAGACCATCCCTTAGTGTTCTTCTGGTTCCTTTGTAGAGCTTCAATCAACCCCTCTTGTTTTTGGCAATCATAATAGCCTGAGAGAGGTTAGATGGCTTTAGCATCTCAACCATTTGTCTGATTTCCTCTCTTAGACCCCCTACATAGCTCTTAACAAAATAATCTTCTGTTAAGTGCCTGTCTGTGGCCAACATAAATGCCTTTCGTTCCTCAAACTTAACAGTATAATCATCAACTGATTTATCCTGTTTAAGTTTGTTGAATTGATTAACAACGTTATCCTCATTTTGAGAAGAAAACCTTTGCAAAGTCAACTCAGTAAAACGATCCTAGCCCATGCTTTTGTTACCCACGACATAATCTAAGTACCAACTGTCAACAATTCCCTCCAAGTGCAAAGCAGCCAACAATATTTTTTCATAATCACTCATGCGGTCAAAAAGAAAATACTTTTGACACTTTCTAATCCAGCCCCTAGGATTTTCCCCTGCAAAATTTAGGAAACTCACATTTGGCGTTCCTAAGGCCTCGTGAATCACCTAACCTAGGATTTTGAGGACAAGGGAGTATACCATCCTATCTAGACTTGGAAGTCTGGGTGGAGGGTGAAGGGGACATACTGTGCTGCTCATTCCCTTTGTTGAGGTTCGAAGCATGTAAAAAATCAGCCAATTTCCTCTTAACGACATCTTCAAATTTTTGCATCACAGTTTCCAACTTCACCTTAATCTCTTCATTACTTCTAGCTAGTTCTCCTTGATTCTCCTTAAGCTCAGTAATTTGTTGTTCCATTGAATCCATTCTATTTATCTTAGTTATCAAAGTTGCCTAGTTTCAGGATCGATGCTCTGAGGCCATTGTAAGCACACCCAACGGAAATACAAAGGACAATGCCAAATTCCAAGTAAAACACTGAAATTGGTGAAGTGTTGAAGAAAGAGATGAAGGAGAAAGTAGGGAAATTGAGAGCAAAGAAGAACAAATCGTGCAAGATCGGAATAATTTTTAGTGGAGAAAGATTACAGAATTCTATTGCAACAAAAGTGGAGATCCTCTGCTCCCCCAAATCGAGTATTTAACCTCAAACTTGAAAGAAAAAGACAAAAGAACATAAATCCTAATTTTCCTGTAGACGATGTCATTTCTCATAAGTAGGATGTCGTCATTTGCTCTTTTTATTTTTAAGTCAGACTCATCCAAAACGGCGTCGTCTTCTCTGCTCCCTTTCTGTTAAAAAATGTTCCCTGCTTTAGAGCGTATTTCTGTGGCTTTTCCTTTTCACCCACATTTTCTTCTCAGTTGGCTGATTCATAGCAGTTTTTTTTGTTTGGAAGATTTTATTACTCGATATTAAATTTGATTAAAGATGTAGACCCATTAAACACAAATGCACTTATAACAATGCTAGTGATAATTGATGGCACAACTCTTCTGATAATTTTCTTTGTTTGGATGTACTTTAAATACTTAACTTGTTGTCCATGTTTGTGAAGGCTGAAGCAAAGTTCGGATTCTAAGGTTGAGGAAGTTTATTGCTCTATAGTGATATTCTCCTCGATCCTGTGAAATTTTGTTCATATCTATATTTTTGCCCAGTTGAAACATGTCATTGCCATGGTTTTCACTATAAGTAAAAGCAATTAATGCTTCTTTTGTTGAATCTGTATAAATATTAAAGAAGCTTATATATTTTAATAATTACTCAGACCATTCCATTCTCCAATTTTGAAAACGGAGTTTTGAGAAATTCTAGTTAATATTCTGCATCTTTTCATGCAGTGGACGAGAGACCATCATCTTGTATGCCTGCGACTGCAGTAATGAGGCTCTTGAGAGGGCTAAAGAGATAATTACTGCTGGTAATTCAGTTACCACTAAAAATCGTTTTCATTCATTCCAATGTGATTTTTCGACAGTTGGGTTTCCTTCTTGGTTGGCTTGCAATACTTGCTCAGAAAGTTTCTTGCAGAAGCATCTTTTAGGATTTCCAGGTACCACTTGTTACTATCTATATGATGGGCGTTTCATGTTCACCATGAACTTCTTGGATAAACTTGGAAGTAAAATTGTGTAACTCTTTAACCTTTGAAGCGTATCCAGGTGCAAACAACAGTGATGAGATAAATATTCTTAATCCATCCAGCTCAGATGAAACTAAATGCTGCATTGGTGGAGTGGATTTGGTTACATTGGTACTTTAGATTCTCATGTTATGATTTGTTTTTTGTCACCCATTGCAAAGATATATTGAAGAGTTCACGGGTGTGAAATCTGAATATCATCTAACTCATTATGCCAGATATTCACTTTATCAGCCTTACCACTTGACAGGATGCCTCAGGCCATTAGACACTGCTTTGCTGTTTTAAAGCCAGGTGGCCTGCTATTATTCAGAGACTATGGTAATGGCAAAACAAATGAGATAACATTGCAATTCAAAATCATTCAATTCTTTGGTGTTTCTAGTTTCTCTAATGCAGCATGAACTTAATATACTATTGTTTGTGACGAAATCAGGTCTTTATGATATGACCATGCTTCGCTTTGAGCCTGAACAAAGAATAGGATATAGAGAGTACTTGCGGTCGGATGGAACACGGTCTTATTTCTTCTGCTTGAATACTGTTAGAGATTTAACGTCTGCTGCTGGCTTCACTGAGGTACATTCCTTCTCTTTACCCTTCTGTAATACGACAATTTATCTGTTTGGTTAAAACTAAGAAGAACCTGCATGGCTGCATTCTCATGTCAACATTACAAGTTAATTTTGTGCTGTTTATGACCATGATATATTTTACAGAATGCATTACATTTTTTCCCTAGATTTTCTTTCATTTTTTATTTTTTTCCTTTTTTTTTTCGGG
>JACGDI010002611.1:24758-36307 GCA_014898725.1 Jacaranda copaia | reverse complement strand
TTCAATTAAATCAAAGTCAAATTCAAAGAAACAAATTTTAAACTTGTTATTTCCAAATTCGTACTTCATTTCCTTCGAATTGAAATCAAATTCCCAGTTTCGATTCAATTGAATTGAAGTGAACTTCCAAGAAATAAATTTTATGCTTCGTTATACCAAGGCTTGTACTTCATTTCTTTCGAATTTAACTGAAATTCATTGCCCCGGTTCAATTGAATTGAAGTGAAATTCAAAGAAACAAATTTTATACTTCGTTCTTTCACGGTCTGTACTTCATTTCCTTCGAATCAAACTCAAATTCTCTACCTCGACTCAATTGAAACGAAAAGAACTTCCAAGAAATAAATTTTATACTTTGTTATTACAGGGATTGAACTCCATTTCCTTTGAATGAAAATCAAATTTCCTACCTCGGTTCAATTGAATCGAAGAGAATTTTAAGGAAATTAATTTTGTACTTCATAATTTCAGGGTTTTTACATCATTTCCTTTGAATTGAACTTAAATTATCTGCCTAGATTCAATTTAATTGATGTGAACTTTTAAAAAATAAATTTTATATTTCGTTATATCTGGGTTTGTACTTCATTTGTTTTGAATGGAAATCAAATTTCCTGCCTCGGGTCAATTGAATCAAAGAGAATATCAAGGAAAAAATTTTTATACTTCATAATTTCAGGGTTTTTACATCATTTCCTTTGAATTGAACTCAAATTATTTACCTAGATTCAATTTAATTGAAGTGAACTTCAAAAAAATAAATTTTATACTTCATTATTTCTTTGTTTTTACTTCATTTTCTTTGAATTGAACTCAAATTCCCTACCTCGATTCAATTAAATCAAAGTGAAATTTAAAGAACCAAATTATATACTTCATTATTTCAGGGTCTGTACTTCATTTCCTTATAATCGAACTCAAATTCCCTACCTCGATTCAATTGAATCGAAGTGAACTTCAAAAAAATAAAATTTATACTTCATCATTTTAGGATTTGTGCTTCATTTCCTTCGAATGAAACTCAAATTTTGTGCCTCGATTCAATTAAATCGAAGTAAAATTTAAAGAAACAAATTTTATGTTTTGTTATTTCAGGAGTTGTACTTCATTTCCTTTGAATTGAATTCAAATTCCCTACCTCAATTCAATTGAATTGAAGTGAATTTCAAAGAAATAAATTTTATACTTCATCATTTCAGGGTTTGTACTTCTTTTCCTTCGAATGGAACTCAAATTTCCTACCTCGATTCAATTAAATTGAAGTAAAATTCAAAGAAATAAATTTTAAACTTCGTTATTTCTAAATTTGTACTTTATTTCCTTCGAATCAAAATCAAATTCCCAGTCTTGATTCGATTGGATTGAAGTGAACTTCAAAGAAACAAATTTTATGCTTTGTTATATCAATATTTGTACTTTATTTCCTTCGAATCAAACATAAATTTCCTTCCTCGATTCAATTGAATTAAAGTAAAATTCAAAGAAACAAATTTTATACTTGGTTCTTTTAGGGTATGTACTTCATTTCCTTCGAATCAAACTCAAATTTCCTTCCTTGATTCAATTGGATCGAAGGGAACATCAAAGAAATAAATTCATACTTCATAATTTCAGGGTTTTTACTTCATTTCCTTTGAATAGAACTCAAATTATCTGCCTCAATTCAATTTAATCAAAGTGAACTTCAAAAAATAAATTTTATACTTCGTTATATTAGTGTTTGTACTTCATTTCCTTCAAATGGAACTTAAATTCTCTGCCTCAATTCGATTAAATCGAAGTGAAATTTGAAGAAACAAATTTTATACTTCGTTATTCCAGGGTTTGTATTTTATTTCCTTCAAATCAAACTCAAATTCCCTGCCTCGATTGAATTGAATTGAAGTGAAATTCAAAGAAACAAATTTTATACTTCATTATTTCTTGGTTTTTACTTTATTTCCTTCGAATTGAATTCAAATTTCCTGCCTCGATTCAATTAAATTGAAGTGAAATTCATGGTAACAAATTTTATATTTCGTTATTTCCGAATTTGTACTTCATTTCCTTTGAATCAAAATCAAATTCCTACTCTTGATTCAATTGAATCGAAGTCAACTTCCAAGAAAATTATTTTTTGCTTCGTTATTTCTTAGTTTTTACTTCATTTCCTTCGAATTCAACTCAAATTCCTTGCCTTGATTTAATTAAATCAAAGTAAAATTCAAAGAAACAAATTTTATGCTTTGTTATTTCTGAATTTATACTTCATTTCCTTCGAATCGAAATCAAATTCCAAGTCTTGATTCATTTAAATTGAATTGAACTTCCAAGAAACAAATTTTATGCAACATTATATCAGGGTTTGTACTTCATTTCCTTTAAATCAAACTCAAATTCCCTTCCTCGATTCAGTTTAATTGAAGTGAAATTTCAAGAAGTAAATTTTATACTTTGTTATTTCTGAATTTGTACTTTATTTCCTTCTAATCGAAATTAAATTCCCAGTCTCGACTCAATTGAATTGAAGTGAACTTCCAAGAAAAAAATTTTATACTTCGTTATTTCAGGGTTTGTACTTCATTTCCTTAGAATTAAACTCAAATTTCCTACCTCAATTCGATTGAATGATGTGAACTTCAAAGAAATAAATTTTATACTTCGTCATTTTAGGATTTATACTTCATTTCCTTCGATTGGATCTCAAATTCCCTGCCTCAATTTAATGAAATCGAAGTGAACTTTCAAGAAATAAATTTTACACTTCGTTATTTCAGGGTTTGTGCTTTACTTCCTTTGAATTAAACTCAAATTATCTGCCTCGATTCAATTTAATCGAAGTGAACATCAAAAAAAAAAATTTTATACTTCATTATATCATGCTTTGAACTTTATTTCCTTCAAATGGAACTCAAATTCCCTTCCTCGATTCAATTAAATCGAAGTGAAATTCAAAGAGACAAATTTTATACTTCGTTATTTCAGTGTCTGTATTTCATTTGTTTTGAACCGAACTCTATTTCCATGCCTAGATTCAATTGAATTGAAGTGAAATTCCAAGAAATAAATTTTATAATTTGTTATTTCGGGGTTTTTAGTTCATTTGCTTCGAATGGAAACCAAATTCCTACTTCGGTTCAATTGAATCAAAGTGAACTTCAAAGAAAAGAATTTTATACTTCTTCATTTCAGGGTTTGTACTACATTTCCTTCGAATGGAACTCAATTTATCTGTCTCGATTCAATGGAATCAAAGAGAACTTCAAAGAAATAAATTTTATACTTTGTCATTTCAGGGTTTGTACTTGAATTCCCTTGAATTGTACTCAAGTTCCCTTCCTCGATTCAATTCAATCGAAGTAAACTTCAAAGAAACAAATTTTATACTTCGTTATATCACTTTATTTGCTTCGAACGGAACTCAAATTCCTTGTCTTAATTCAATTGAGTCGAAGTGAACATCAAAGAAACAAACTTTATACATCGTTATTTCAGGGTTTGTAATTCATTTCCATTAATTGAAATTCAAATTTCCTGCCTCAATTCAATTGAATCGAAGGAAACTTCAAAGAAACAAATTTTATACATTGTAATTTGAGCATTTTTACTTCATTTCCTTTGTATGGAACTCAAATTATCTGCCTCGATTCAATTGAATAGAAGTGAACTTCAAATAAATAAATTTTTTACTTCATTATATCAGGGTTTGTACTTCATTTTCTTTGAATGGAACTCAAATTCTCAGCCTTGATTCAATTGAATCGAAGAAAAATTTAAAGAAACAAATTTTATACTTTGTTATTTCAGGGTTTGTACTTCATTTCTTACAAATCGAACTCAAATGCCCTGCCTCAATTCAATTGAATCGAAGTGAACTTCAAAGGAACAAATTTTAGACATCATTACATCAGGGTTTGTACTTTATTTCCTTAGAATCGAACTCAAACTCCCTACTTTTATTCAATTAAATTGAAGTGAAATTCAAAGAAACAAATTTTACACATTGTTATTTCATGGTTTGTACTTCATTTCATACGAATTGAACTCAAATCCCCCACATCGATTCAATTGAATCGAAGTAAATTTCTAAGAAATAAATTTTATACTTTGTTATATCAGGGTTTGTACTTTATTTCCTTCGAATCAAACTCAAATTCTCTGCCTCGATTCAAGTGAAATGAAGTGAACTTCCAAGAAACAAATTTTATACTTCATTATTTCAAGGTTTGTTCAATATTTCCTTCGAATGTAACTATAATTCCTTGCCTCGATTCAATTTAATCGAAATGAACTTCAAAAAAAAAAAATTTATACATTGTTATTTTAGGATTTGTACTTCATGTTCCTTTGAATCGAACTCAAATTCACTCCCTCAATTCAATTGAATCGAAGGGAACTACCAAAAAATAAATTTTATATTTTGTTATTTCAGGGTTTGTACTTTATTTCATTCGAATCAAACTCAAATTCCTTCCCTCGATTCAAGTGAAATGAAGTGAACTTCCAAGAAACAAATTTTATACTTCGTTATTTCAGGGTTTGTTCTATATTTCCTTCGAATGTAACTCAAATTCCCTGCCTCAATTCAATTTAATCGAAATGAACTTCAAACAAACAAATTTTATACATTTTTATTTTAGGATTTGTACTTCATGTTCCTTTGAATCGAACTCAAATTCGCTCCCTCAATTCAATTGAATCGAAGGGAACTACCAGGAAATAAATTTTATATTTTGTTATTTCAGGGTTTGTACTTCATTTCCTTCGAATCGAACTCAAATTACCTGCCTCGATTCAATTAAATCGAAGAGATGTTCAATGAAATAAATTTTGTACTTCATTATTTCAGGGTTTGTACTTCATTTCCTTTGAATAGAAATCAAATTTCTTGCCTCGGTTCAATTGAATCTAAGGGAACTTGAAAGAAACAAATTTTATACTTTGTAATTTCAGGGTTTTTACTCAAATTATTTGCCTCATGTCAAATGAATTGAAGTGAACTTTCAAGAAACAAATTTTATACTTCGTTATTTCTGGATTTGTACATCATTTCCTTCGAATGAAACTTAAATTCCCTGTCTCAATTCAATTATATCAAAGTGAAGTTCAAAGAAGCAAATTTTATACTTCGTTATTCCAAGGTTTGTACTTTATTTTCTTCGAATCGAACTCAAATTCCCTACCTCGATTTAATTAAATCCAAGTGATATTCAAAAAATAAATTTTATACTTCGTTATTTCAGGATTTGTACTTCATTTCCTTTGAATGGAACTCAATTTATCTGCCTCGATTCAATGAAATCAAAGAGAACCTCAAAGAAATAAATTTTATACTTTGTTATTTTGGGGTTTGTACTTGAATTTCCTCAAATCGAACTAAGTTCCCAGCCTCGATTCAATTAAATTAAAGTAAACTTCAATCAAACAATTTTTATACTTTGTTATATCATAGTTTGTATCTTATTTGCTTCAAATGGAATTGAAATTCCCTGTCTTGATTTAATTGAGTCAAAATGAATTTTGAAGAAACAAATTTTGTACTTTGTTATTTCAGGATATGCAATTCACTTCCTTGGAATGGAATTCAAATTTCCTTTCTCGATTCAATTGAATCAAAGGAAACTTCAAAGAAATAAATTTTATACATTGTAATTTGAGAATTTTTACTACATTTCCGTCGAATGAAGCTCAAATTATCTACCTCGATTCAATTGAATAGAAGTGAACTTGAAAGAAACAAATTTTATACTTCGTTATATCAAGGTTTGTACTTCATTTCCTTCAAATGGAACTCAAATTTCCTGCCTTGATTCGATTGAATCGAAGAATAATTCAAAGAAACAAATTTTACACTTTGTTATTTCAAGGTTTGTACTTCATTTCCTACGAATCGAACTCAAATCCCCCACCTTGATTCAATTGAATCAAAGTGAACTTCCAAGAAAAATATTTTATACTTCGTTATATCATGGTTTGTACTTCATTTTCTTCGAATCGAACTCAATTTCCCTGCCTTGATTAAAGTGAATCGAATTGAACTTCCAAGAAACAAATTTTATACTTCGTTATTTCAAGGTTTGTACTTTATTTTCATTGAATGAAACTCAAATTCTCTGCCTCAATTCAATTACATCGAAGTAAAATTTAAAGAAACAAATTTCATACTTCGTTAGTCCAAGGTTTGTACTTCATTTTGTTCGAATCAAACTCAAATTCTCTGCTTCAATTCAATTGAATCAAAGTAATATTCAATGAAACAAATTTTATACTTCATTATTTCGGGGTTTGTACTTTATTTCCTTCTAATGAAAATCAAATCCCTTGCCTCTATTCAATTGAATCGAAGTGATCTTAAAAAATAATAAATTTTATACTTCGTCATTTCAGGGTTTGTATTTCATTTCATTTGAATGGAACTCAATTTTTCTGCCTCGATTCAATGGAATCGAAGAGAACTTGAAAGAAATAAATTTTATACTTCATTATTTTAGGGTTTGTACTTGAATTCCCTCAAATCGAACTCAAGTTCCCTGCCTCGATTCAATTGAATTGAAGTAAACTTCAAAGAAATAAATTTTATGCTTCGTTATATCAGGGTTTATACTTTATTTGTTTCAAATGGAACTCAAATTCCCTGTCCTGATTTAATTGAGTCGAAGTGAACTTCAAAGAAATAAATTTTATACTTCATTATTTCTGGGTTTGTAATTCATTTCCTTTGAATGGATTCAAATTTCCTACCTCAATTCAATTGAATCGAAGGAAACTTCAAAGAAATAAATTTTATACATTGTAATTTGGGCATTTTTACTTCATTTCTTCCGAATGAAGCTTAAATTATTTGCCTCGATTCAATTGAATCGATGTGAACTTCAAAAAAACAAATTTTATACTTTGTCATTTCAAGGTTTGTATTACATTTCCATTGAGTGGTACTCAATTTTTCTGCCTCGATTCAATGGAATCGAAGAAAACTTCAAAGAAATAAATTTTGTACTTTGTTATTTCAAGGTTTGTACTTGAATTCCCTCGAATCGAACTCAAGTTCCCTGCCTCGATTCAATTGAATCAAAGTAAACTTCAAAGAAACAAATTTTTTGCTTTGTTATATCAAGGTTTGTACTTTATTTGCTTCGAATGAAACTCAAATTCCTTGTCCTGATTCAATTGAGTCGAAGTGAACTTCAAAGAAATAAATTTTATACTTCATTATTTCTGGGTTTGTAATTCATTTCCTTTGAATGGATTCAAATTTCCTACCTCGATTCAACTGAATCAAAGGAAACTTCAAAGAAACAAGTTTTATACATCACAATTTGAGCATTTTTACTTTATTTTCTTCGAATGGAGCTTAAATTATCTGCCTCGATTTAATGGAATTGAAGTGAACTTCAAAGAAACAAATTTTATACTTTGCTATATCGGGGTTTGCACTTCATTTCCTTTGAATGGAACTCAAATTCCCAGCCTCGATTCATTTAAATCGAAGAAAAAT
This sequence comes from Jacaranda copaia, assembly GCA_014898725.1. Taxonomy (NCBI): domain Eukaryota; kingdom Viridiplantae; phylum Streptophyta; class Magnoliopsida; order Lamiales; family Bignoniaceae; genus Jacaranda; species Jacaranda copaia. The sequence goes on along the minus strand of JACGDI010002611.1, from coordinate 28,833 downwards.
TCAAAGAAATAAATTTTATACTTTGTTATTTTAGGGTTTGTACTTCATTTCCTACGAATCTAACTCAAATTCCTACCTCAATTCAATTGAAGTGAAGTGAACTTCAAAGAAACAAATTTTAGACATCATTATATTTGGGTTGTACTTCATTTTCTTCAAATCGAAATCAAACTACCGGCTTTGTTTCAATTGAATCGAAGTGAAATTTAAAGAAATAAATTTTACACTTCATTATTTTAAGGTTTGTACTTTATTTCCTATGAATCGAACTTAAATTCCCCACCTCGATTCAATTAAATTGAAGTGAACTTCCAAGAAATAAATTTATATTTCGTTATATCAGGGTTTGGTTCTTCATTTCCCTCGAATCGAACTCAAATTCACTGCCCGATTCAAGTGAATCGAAGTGAACTTCCAAGAATTAAATTTCATGCTTCGTTATTTCTAGAATTGTACTTCATTTCCTTTGAATGGAACTCAAATTCCCTACCTCAATTCAATTATATCGAAGTGAAATTCAAATAAACAAATTTTATACTTCGTTATTCCAGGGTTTGTATTTCATTTTCTTGGAATCAAACTCAAATTCCCTGCCTTGATTCAATTGAATCAAAGTGAACTTCAATAAAACAAATTTTATACTTCATTATTTCAGGGTTTGTACTTCGTTTCCTTTAAATGAAAATCAAATTCCCTACCTCTACTCAATTGAATCGAAGTGAACTTAAAAAAAAAATAAATTTTATACTTCGTCATTTCAGGGTTTGTATTTTATTTCCTTCTAACGAGACTCAATTTATCTACCTCGATTTAGTGGAATCAAAGAAAACTTCAAAGAAATAAATTTTATACTTCGTTATTTCAAGGTTTGTACTTGAATTCCCTCGAATCGAGCTCAGGTTCCCTGCCTAGATTCAATTGAATCAAAGTAAACTTCAAAGAAATAAATTTTATATTTCGTTATATCAGGGTTTATACTTTATTCGCTTTGAATGAAACTCAAATTCCCTATCTTGTTTCAATTGAGTTGAAGTGAACTTCAAAGAAATAAATTTTATGCTTCATTATTTCTGGGTTTGTAATTCTTTTCCTTTGAATGGATTCAAATTTCCTACCTTGATTTAATTGAATCGAAGGGACTTCAAAGAAATAGATTTTATACATCATAATTTGAGCATTTTTACTTGATTTCCTTTGAATGGAACTTAAATTATCTGCCTCAATTTAATTGAATCGAAGTGAACTTCAAAGAAATAAATTTTATACTTTGCTATATCAAGGTTTGTACTTCATTTTCTTTGAATGGAACTCAAATTCCCAGCCACAATTCAATTGAATCGAAGAAAAATTTAAAGAAACAAATTTTATACTTTGTTATTTCAGGGTTTGTACTTCATTTGTTACGAATCGAACTCTAATTCCTACCTCAATTTAATTGAATCGAAGTGAACTTTAAAGAAACAAATTTTAGACATCGTTACATTTGCGTTTGTACTTCATTTCCTTCGAATCAAAGTCAAACTCCCTGCTTTGTTTCAATTGAATCGAAGTGGAATTCAAAGAAACAAATTTTACACTTCGTTATTTTAGGTTTTGTACTTCGTTTCCTATGAATCAAACTCAAATTCCCCGCCTTGATTCAATTAAGTTGAAGTGAACTTCTAAGAAATAAATTTTATATTTCGTTATATTAGGGTTTGTACTTCATTTCCTTCAAATCGAACTCAAATTCCCTGCCTCGATTCAAGTGAATCGAAGTAAACTTCCAAGAATTAAATTTTATACTTCATTATTTATGGATTTGTACTTCATTTCCTTCGAACAGAACTCAATTTATCTACCTCGATTCAATGGAATCGAAGAAAAAACTTCAAAGAAATAAATTTTATACTTCGTTATTTCTGGGTTTGTACTTGAATTCCTTCGAATCGAACTCAAGTTCCCTACCTCGATTTAATTGAATCAAATTGATATTCAAAAGATAAATTTTGTACTTTGTTTTTTCAGGGTTTGTGCTTCATTTTCTTTGAATGGAAATCAAATTCCCTACCTCTTTTCAATTGAATCGAAGTGAACTTTAAAGAAACAAATTTTATACTTCATCATTTCAGGGTTTCTACTTCATTTCCTTTGAATGGAACTCAATTTATCTGCCTCGATTCAATGAAATCATAGAGAACTTCAAATAAATAAATTTTGTACTTCATTATTTCAGGATTTACACTTGAATTCCCTCGAATCGATCTCAAGTTCCCTGTCTCGATTCAATTGAATCGAAGTAAACTTCAACAAAACAAATTTTATACTTCATTAAATCAAGGTTTGTATTTTATTTGCTTCAAATGGAACTTGCTTCAAATGGAACAAAAACTCCCTTTCTTGATTCAATTGAGTCGGAATGAACTTCAAAGAAACAAATTTTATTCTTTGTTATTTCAGGATTTGTAATTCACTTCTTTTGAATGGAATTCTAATTTCCTACCTCGATTCAATTGAATTGATAGGAACTTCAAAGAAAAAAAATTTATACATCGTAATTTGAGCATTTTTATTTCATTTTCTTTGAATGGAGCTCAAATTATCTGCCTCAATTCAATTGAATAGAAGTGAACTTGAAAGAAACAAATTTTATACTTCGTTATATTAAGGTTTGTACTCCATTTCCTTCAAATGGAACTTAAATTTTCTGCCTTGATTCAATTGATTCGAAGAATAATTCAAAGAAAAAAATTTTATAATTTGTTATTTCAGGGTTTGTACTTCATTTCCTACGAATCGAACTCAATTCCCTGCCCTGATTCAATTGAATCAAAGTGAACTTCCAAGAAAAATATTTTATACTTCATTATATCATGGTTTGTACTTCATTTCCTTCGAATCGAACTCAATTTCCCTGCCTTGATTAAAGTGAATCGAATTAAACTTCCAAGAAACAAATTTTATGCTTTGTTATTTCAGGGTTTGTACTTTATTTTCATTGAATGAAACTCAAATTTCCTGCCTCAATTCAATTACATCGAAGTAAAATTTAAAGAAACAAATTTCATACTTCGTTAGTCCAGGGTTTTTACTTAATTTTGTTCGAATCAAACTCAAATTTCTTGCCTCAATTCAATTGAATCAAAGTGATATTCAATGAAAAAAAATTTATACTTTGTTATTTCCGGGTTTGTACTTTATTTCCTTCGAATGGGAATCAAATTCCCTGTCTCTATTCAATTGAATCGAAGTGATCTTCAAAAAAAATAAATTTTATACTTCGTCATTTCAGGGTTTGTATTTCATTTCCTTCAAATGGAACTCAATTTTTCTGCCTCAATTCAATGGAATCGAAGAGAACTTGAAAGAAATAAATTTTATACTTCATTATTTTGGGGTTTGTAATTCATTTCCTTTGAATGGATTCAATTTTCCTACCTCGATTCAATTGAATCGAAGCAAACTTCAAAGAAACAAATTTTATGCTTCGTTATATCAGGGTTTGTACTTTATTTGCTTCAAATGGAACTCAAATTCCTTGTCCTGATTCAATTGAGTCGAAGTGAACTTCAAAGAAATAAATTTTATGCTTCGTTATTTTTGGATTTGTAATTCTTTTCCTTTGAATGGGTTCAAATTTCCTACCTCAATTTAATTGAATCAAAACGAACTTCAAAGAAATGGATTTTATACATCATAATTTGAGCATTTTTACTTCATTTTCTTTGAATGGAACTAAAATTATCTGCCTCAATTCAATTGAATCGAAGTGAACTTCAAAGAAACAAGTTTTATACTTCGTTATATCAAGGTTTGTACTTCATTTTCTTTGAATGGAACTCAAATTTCCTGTCTTGATTCAATTGAATCAAAGAATAATTCAAAGAAACAAATTTTATACTTTGTTATTTCAGGGTTTGTACTTCATTTCCTATGAATTGAACTCAAATTCCCCGCCCCAATTCAATTGAATCAAAGTGAACTTCTAAGAAAAATATTTTATACTTCGTTATATTATGGTTTGTACTTCATTTCCTTCAAATCGAACTCAATTTTCCTGCCTTGATTAAAGCGAATCGAATTAAACTTCTAAGAA
>JACGDI010002611.1:0-15098 GCA_014898725.1 Jacaranda copaia | reverse complement strand
AAATGAAGTACAAACCCTAAAATAATGAAGTACCAAATTTGTTTCTCCGAATTTCACTTCTATTTATTTGAATCGAGATAGAAAATTTGAGTTCCATTCGAAGAAAATGAAGTACAATCCCTGAAATAACAAAGCACAAAATTTGTTTCTTTGAAGTTCACATCAACTGAATTGAATCGAGGAAAGGAATTCAAGTACTATTCGAAGGAAATGAAATACAAACCCTGTAATAAATAAGTATAAAATTTGATTCTTTAAATTTCGCTTCAATTTAATTGAATCAAGGCAAGGATTTGAGTTCCATTCGAAGGAAATGATGTATGAATCCTGATATAACGAAGTATAAATTTTTTATTTTGAAATTCACTTCGATTAAATTGAATCTAGGCAGATAATTTCAATACAATTCAAAGGAAATATTGTAAAATCCTGAAATAACAAAGTATAAAATTTGGTTCTTTGAATTTCACTTCAATTTAATTGAATCAGGGCAGGGAATTTATGTTTGATTCGAAGGATTTGAAGTACAACACCTGAAATAGCCAAGCATAAAATTCGTTTCTTTTAATTTCATTTTGATTTAGCTTAATCGAGGTAGGGAATTTGGGTTTCATTCGAAGGAAATGAAGTACAAACACTAATATTACGAAGTATAAAATTTATTTTTTTGAAGTTCATTTCGATTAAGTGGAACCGAGGCAGATAATTTGTGTTCTATTCAAACGAAGTGAAGTAAAAACCCAAACATTACGAAGTATAAAATTTATTTCTTGGAAGTTCACTTCAATTCAATTGAATCGAGGTTGGAAATTTGAGTTCGTTTCTAAGGAAATGAAGTACTGACACTGAAATAACGAAGTATAAAATTTGTTTCTTTGAAGTCCACTTCTATTCAATTGAATCTAGATAGGGAACTAGAGTTTGATTCGAGCGAATTCAAGTACAAACCTTGAAATAATGAAATATAAAATTTGTTTCTTTGAATTTCACTTCAATTTAATTGAATCCAGGCAGGGAAATTGAGTTCGCTTCGAAGGAAATGGTGTGTAGACACTGAAATGACAAAGTATAAAATTTGTTTCTTTGAAGTTCACTTCGATTCAATTGAATCGTGGCAGGGAATGTGAGGTCGATTCTAAGAAAATAAAGTACAAACCCCGAAATAATGAAGTATAAAATTTGGTTCTTTGAATTTCACTTTGACTTAATTGAATCGAGGCAGGGAATTTGAGTTCCATTCGAAGGAAATGAAGTACAAACCTTGATATAACAAAGTATAAAATTTATTTTTTTGAAGTTCACAACGATTAAATTGAATCTAGGCAGATACTATGTGTTCTATTCAAAGGAAATAAAGCAAAAATCCTAAAATTACAGAGTATAAAATTTGTTTCCTTGAAGTTGCCTTCGATTCAATTGAACCGAGGCAGGAAATTTGATTTCTATTCAAAGGAAATAAAGCACAAACCCTGAAATAATGAAGTATAAAATTTGTTTCTTCGAATTTCACTTTTATTTATTTGAATCAAGATACGGAATTTGAGTTCCATTCAAAGGAAATGAAGTACAATCCCTGAAATAACAAAGAACAAAATTTGTTTCATTGAAGTTTGCATCGACACAATTGAATCGAGGAAGGGAATTTAAGTTCTCTTCAAAGGAAATGAAGTACAAACCCTAAAATAACTAAGTATAAAATTTGGTTATTTGAATTTCACTTCGATTTAATTGAATCAAGGTAGGGAATTTGAGTTCCATTCGAAGGAAATGAAGTACAAACCCTGATATAACGAAGTATAAAATTTGTTTTTTAAAGTTCACTTTGATAAAATAGAATCTAGGCTGATAATTTGAGTACCATTCAAAGGAAACGATGTAAAAACTCTAAAATAACGAAGTATAAATTTGGTTCTTTAAATTTCACTACGATTTAATTGAATCGAGGTAAGGAAGTTGTGTTTGATTCAAAAGAAATGAAGTACAACCCCTAAAATAACGAAAGATAAAATTTGTTCCTTTTAATTTCATTTCAATTTAACTGAATTGAGGCAGGGAATTTAGGTTTCATTCGAAGGAAATAAAGTACAAACACTGAAATTATAATGTATAAAATTTATTCTTTTGAAGTTCACTTTGATTAAGTGGAATCAAGGCAGATAATTTGAGTTCTATTCAAAGGAAGTGAAGTAAAAATCCAGAAATTACGAAGTATAAAATTTATTTCTTGAATGTTTACTTTGATTCAATTGAACTGAGGCTGGGAATTTGAGTTCATTTTAAAAGAAATGAAGTATAGACATTGAAATAACGAAGTATAAAATTTGTTTCTTTGAAGTTTACTTCTATTCAATTGAATTGAGACAGGGAACTAGATTTTGATTCGAGGGAATTCAAACAAACCCTGAAATAGCGAAGTATAAAATTTATTTCTTTGAAATTCTCTCCGATTCCATTGAATCAAGGTAGATAATTTGAGTTCCATTTGATGGAAATGCAGTACAAACCTTGAAATGATGAACTATAAAATTTATTTCTTTAAAGTTCACTTTAATTCAATTGAATTGAGGCAAAAAATTTGAGTTTGATTAAAAAAAAAAAGAAGTACAAATGCTGATATAACAAAGTATAGAATTTGTTTTTTTGAAGTTCACTTTGATTAAATTGAATCAAGGCAGATAATTTGAGTTCCATTCCAGGGAAAAGAAGTACAAACCCTGTAATAATGAAATACAAAATTTATTTCTTTGAAGTTCACTTTGACTTAATTGAATCGAGGCAAGGAATTTAAGTTCAATTCGAAGGAAATGAAGTAGAAACCCTCACTTCGATTTAATTAAATTGAGGCAGCAAAATTGAATTCCATTTGAGGGAAATGAAGTTCAAACCAAGATACAACAAAATATAAATTTGTTTTTTAAGTTCACTATGATTAAATTGAATCTAGGTAGATAATTTGAGTTCTATTCAAAGAAAATGAAGTAAAAACCCTAAAATCACGAAGTATAGATTTATTTCCTTGAAGTTCCTTTTGATTCAATTGAACCTAGGCAAGAAATTTAATTTTCATTCAAAGGAAATGAACTGCAAATCCTGAAATAACGAAGTATAAAATTTGTTTCTTTCAAGCTCACTTTGATTCAATTGATTCAAGGCAGGGAATTTAAGTTCCATTAGAAGGAAATGAAGTACAAACCATAAAATAATGAAGTATAAAATTTATTTCTTGGAAATTCACTTTGATTTAATTGAATCGATGTAGGGAATTTGAGTCTGATTCCAAGGAAATGAAGTACAAATGCTTAAATAACAAAGCATAAAATCTATTTCTTTGAAGTTCACTTCAATTCAGTTGAATCGAGACATGGAATTTGATTTTGATTTCAAGAAAATGAAGTACAAACCCAAAAATAACGAAGTATAAAATTTATTTCTTTGAATTTCAGTTCAATTCAATTAAATTGAGGTAGGGAATTTGAGTTAGATTCAAAAAAATAAAGTACAAACCCTAATATAACGAATTATAATATTTATTTTTTGGAAGTTCACTTCTATTCAGTTGAATCGAGACAAGGAATTTGATTTCGATTTCAAGGAAAGGAAGGACAGACCTAAAAATAACGAGGTATAAAATTTGTTTCTTTGAATTTTACTTCGATTCAATTGAGTCGAGACTGGAATTTTGAGTTTGATTTGGAGGAAATAAAGTAAAAGACCAGAAATAACGAAGTATAAAATTTGTTTCTTTGAAATTCACTTCGATTCAATTGAATCGAGACAGGGAATTTGAGTTTGATTCGAAGGAAATGAACTGCAAACCCAGGAATAATGAAGTATAAAATTTGTTTTCTTGAATTTTACTTCTATTTAATTGAATCGAGGTAGGGAATTTGAGTTCCATTTGAAGAAAATGAAGTACAAACCCTAATGTAACGAAGTATGAAATTTATTGTTTTGAAGTTCACTTCTATTAAATTGAATCAAGGCAGATAATTTGAGTTCTATTCAAAGGAAATGAAATAAAAACCTTTAAATTACGAAGTATAAAATTTGTTTGTTTGATGTTCCCTTCGATTCAATTGAACCGAGGTAGAAAATTTGATTTTCATTCAAAGGAAATGAAGTACAAACCCTAAAATAATGAAGTATAAAATTTATTTCTTTGAAGTTCACTTCGATTCAATTGAATCGAGGCAAGGAATGTGAGTTCAATTCTAAGGAAATGAAGTATAGACCTTGAAATAATGAAGTATAAAATTTGGTTCTTTGAATTTTACTTTGATTTAATTGAATCGAGGTAGGGAATTTGGGTTCCATTCAATGGAAAAGATGTACAAACCAAGATAAAATGAAGTATAAAATTTATTTTTTTTGAAGTTCACTTTGATTAAATTGAATCAAGGCTGATAATTTGAGTTCCATTCCAAGGAAATGAAGTACTAACCCTGAAATAACAAAGTACAAAATTTATTTTTTTGAAGTTCAATTCAACTTAATTGAATAGAGGCGGGGAATTTAAGTTCGATTCGAATAAAAAAATGTACAAACCCTGAAGTAATGAAGCACAAAATTTGGTTCTTTGAATTTCACTTCAATTTAATAAAATCGAGGAAGCAAATTTGAGTTCTATTCAAATGAAGTACAAACCTTAATTGAATCGAGGCAATGAATTTCACTTTGAAGGAAATGAAGTACAAACCCCAATAAACGATGTATAAAATTTGTTTTTTTTTTAACTTCACTACGATTAAATTGAATCTAGGTATATAATTTGAGTTCTATTCAAAGGAAATGAAGTAAAAACCCTGAAATCACAAATAATAAAATTCGTTTCCTTGATGTTCCCTTCGATTCAAATGAACCGAGGTAGAAAATTTGATTTCCATTCAAAGGAAATGAAGTATAAACCATGAAATAACAAAGTATAAAATTTGTTTCTTTCAAGTTCACTTTGATTCAATTGAATCGAGGTAGGGATTTTGAGTTCCGTTAGAAGGAAATAAAGTACAAACCCTGAAATAATGAAGTATAAAATTTGTTTCTTAGAAATTCACTTCGATTCAACTGAATCGACACAGGGAATTTGAGTTTGATTCGAAGAAAATGAAGTACAGACCCTGAAATAATAAAGTATAAAATTTTTTTCAATGAATTTTAGTTCAATTCAATTCAATTGAGGCAGGGAATTTGAGTTCGATTCGCAGAAAATGAAGTACAAACCCTAAAATAACGAAGTATAAATTTTATTTCTTGGAAGTTCACTTCGATTTAGTTGAATCGAGTAGAGAATTTAATTTTGATTTCAAGGAAATGAAGTACAAACTCAAAAATAACGAAGTATGGAATCTGTTTCTTTGAATTTCACTTTGATTCAATTGAATCGAAGTAGGGAATTCACATTTGATTTGAAGAAAATGTAGTACAAACCCTGATATGATGAAGTACAGAATTTTTTTCTCGGAAGTTCACTTCAATTCAATTAAATCGAGACAGGGAATTTGAGTTCGATTCGAAGGAAATAAAGTACAAATCTTGAAATAACGAAGTACAAAATTTGTTTGTTTGAAGTTCACTTCGATTAAATTGAATTAAGGCAGGGAATTTGAGTGACATTTGAAGGAAATGAAGTACAAACCCTAAAATAACGAATTATAAAATTTATTTCTTGGAAGTTCACTTTGATTCACTTGAATTGAAGCAGTAAATTTGAGTTTGATTTGAAGGAAATGAAGTACAAACCCTGAAATGATGAAGTAAAATATTTGTTTCTTTGAATTTCACTTCAATTCAATTCAATCAGAGCAGAAAATTTGCGTTTGATTTTAAGAAAATGTAGTACAAACTCTGATATAACGAAGTACAAAATTTTTTTCTCAGAAGTTCATTTCGATTTAATTGAATCGAGGTAGGGAATTTGAGTTCGATTTGAAGGAAATAAAGTACAAATCTTGAAATAACGAAGTACAAAATTAGTTTGTTTGAAGTTCACTTCGATTAAATTGAATCAAGGCAAGGAATTTGAGTGAAATTCAAAGGAAATGTAGTACAAACCATGAAATAACGAATTATAAAATTTATTTCTTGGAAGTTCACTTTGATTCACATTAATCGAGGTAGGGAATTTGAGTTCGATTCAAAGCAAATGAAGTACAAACCCTTATATAACGAAGTATAAAATTTATTTCTTGGATGTTCACTTTGATTCAATTGAAGCGAGGTAAGGAATTTAAGTTTGATTTGTAGGAAATGATGTACAAACCTTGAAATAACGAAGTGTAAAATTTGTTTCTTTGAATTTAACTTTGATTTAATTAAATTGAGGCAGGGAATATGAGTTCGCTTGGGAGGAAATGAAGTACATACACTGAAATGACGAAGTATAAAATTTATTTATTTGAAGTTCACTTCGATTCAATTAAATTAAGGCAGGGAATGTGAGTTCGATTCTAAGAAAATGAAGTACAAACCCTAAAATGATGAAGTATAAAATTTAGTTCTTTCAATTTTACTTTGATTTAAATGAATCGAGGCAGGGAATTTGAGTTTCATTCGAAGGAAATGAAGTACAAACCCTGATATAATGAAGTATAAAATTTGCTCTTTTGAAGTTCAGTTTGATTAAATTGAATCGAGGCAGATAATTTGAGTTCTATTCGAAGGAAATGCAATACAAACCCTGAAATGACGAACTATAAAATTTGTTTCTTTAATGTTCACTTTGATTCAATTGAATCGAGGCAGGGAATTTGAGTTTGATTCTAAGAAAATGAAGTGCAAGTCCAGATATAACAAGGTATAGAATTTCTTTCTTTGAAGTTCACTTTGATTAAATTGAATCAAGGCAGATAATTTGAGTTCCATTGCAAGGAAAAGAAGTACAAACCCTGAAATAAGGGAGTACAAAATTAGGTTCTTTGAATTTCACTTCGACTTAATTGAATTGAGGCAGCGTAATTGAGTTCCATTTGAAGGAAATAAAGTACAAACACTGAAATAACGAAGTATAAAATTTATTTTGTTGAATTTCAATTCAATTGAATTGAATCGAGGTAAGGAATTTGAGTTCAATTCGAAGAAATTGAAGTCCAAACCCTGATATAACAAAGTATAAAATTTATTTCTTGAAAGTTCACTTTGATTCAGGTAAATCGAGATAGAGAATTTAATTTTGATTTTAAGGAAATGAAGTACAAACTCAAAAATAATGAAATATAAAATATGTTTCTTTGAATTTCACTTCGATTAAATTGAATCGAGGCAGTGAATTTGAGTTCCATTCAAAGGAAATGAAGTACAAACACTGAAATAATGAAGTAAAATATTAGTTTCTTTGAATTTCACTTCGATTCAATTGAATCGAGGGAAGGAATTTGAGTTCTGTTCGAAGGAAATGAAGTAAGATCCTGAAATAACGAAGTATAAAATTTGTTTCTTCAAATTTCACTTTAATTTAATTGAATTGAGGCCCAGAATTTGCATTTGATTTGAAGGAAATATAGTACAAACCCTAATTTAATGAAGTACAAAATTTTTTTCTTGAAAGTTCACTTCGATTCAATTGAATCGATGTAGGGAATTTGAGTTCGATTCGAAGGAAATAAAGTATAAATCCTGATATAACGAAGTATAAAATTTATTTGTTTGAAATTCACTTCGATTAAATTGAATCGAGGCAGGGAATTTGAGTTACATTTGAAGGAAATGAAGTACAATCCCAGAAATAACAAATTATAAAATTTATTTCTTGGAAGTTCACTTCGACTCACTTGAATTGAGGCAGGGAATTTGAGTTCGATTCATAGGAAATGATGTACAAACCCTAAAATAACAAAGTGAAAAATTTGTTTCTTTGAATTTCACTTTGATTTAATTGAATCAAGGCAGGGAATTTGAGTTCGCTTGGAATGAAATGAAGTGCAAACACTGAAATGACGAAGTATAAAATTTGTTTCTTTGAAGTTCACTTCGATTCAATTGAATCAAGGCATGGAATGTGAGTTCAATTCTAAGGAAATGAAGTACAGACCCTGAAATAATAAAGTATAAAATTTTGCTCTTTGAATTTCAATTCGATTTAATTGAATCGAGGCAGGAAATTTGAGTTTCATTCGAAGGAAATGAAGTACAAACCCTGACATAACAAAGTATAAAATTTGGTTTTTTGATGTTCACTTTGATTAAATTGAATCAAGGTAGATAATTTGAGCTCCATTCCAAGGAAATAAAGTACAAACCCTGAAATAACGAAATGCAAAATATATTTTTTTGAAGTTCACTTCGACTCAATTGAATTAAGGCAGCAAATTTGAGTTCGGTTCAAAGAAAACAAAGTACAGACCATGAAATAATGAAGTATAAAATTTGTCTCTTTGAATTTCACATCGACTCAATTGAATCGGGGCAAGAAATTTGATTTTCATTTGAAGAAAATGAAATACAAATCTTGATATAATGTAGTATAAAATTTATTTCTTAGAAGTTCACTTTGATTCAATTGAATCGAGACAGAGAATTTAATTTCGATTTTAAGGAAATGAAGTACAAACCCAAAAATAACAAAGTATAAAATCTGTTTCATTGAATTTCACTTCAATTCAGTTCAATCAAGATAGCGAATTTGAGTTTGATTCGAAGAAAATGAAGTACAAACCCTGAAATAACGAAGTAAAATATTTTTTTCTTTGAATTCCACTTCACTTCAATTGAATCGAGTGAGTGAATTTGAGTTCGATTCGAAGAAAATGAAGTACAAATCCGAATATAACAAAGCATAAAATTTATTTCTTAGAAGTTTACTTCGATTCAATTGAATCAAGGTAGGGAATTTGAGTTTGATTCAAAGGAAATAAAGTACAACCCCCGATATAACGAAGCATAAAATTTATTTCTTTGAATTTCACTTCAATTTAATTGAATCTAGGTAGGGAATTAAAGTCCGCTTCAAAGGAAATGAAGTGCAGACAATGAAATGACAAAGTATAAAATTTATTTCTTTGAAATTCACTTCGATTCAATTGAATCGAGGCAGGGAATGTGAGTTCGATTCTAGGGAAATGATGCACAAACCCTGAAATAATGAAGTATAAAATTTGGTTCTTTTAATTTCACTTCGATTTAATTGAATCAAGGTTGGGAATTTGAGTTCCAATCAAAGGAAATGAAGTACAAACCTTGAAGCAACAAAGTACAAAATTTGTTTTTTTGAAGTTCACAACGATTAAATTGAATCTAGGCAGATAATTAGCGTTCTATTCAAAGGAAATGAAGTAAAAATCCTGAAATGATGAAGTGTAAAATTTATTTCCTTGAAGTTCCCTTCGATTCAATTAAATCGAGACAAGAAATTTAATTTCCATTCAAAGGAAATGAAGTACAAACCCTGATATAACGAAGTATAAAATTTATTTTTTGAAAGTTCACTTCGATTCAATTGAAGCAAGGTGGGGAATTTGAGTTCGATTCGTAGCAAATGATGTACAAACCCTGAAATAACAAAGTGTGAAATTTGATTTTTTGAATTTCACTTCGATTTAATTGAATCGCAGCAGGGAATTTAAGTTCGCTTCGAAGGAAATGAAGTGCACACAGTGAAATGACGAAGTATAAAATTTATTTCTTTGAAGTTCACTCTGATTCATTTGAATCAAGGCAGGGAATGTGAGTTTGATGTAAAGAAAATGACGTACAAATCCTGAAATAATGAAGTATAAAATTAGGTTTTCTAAATTTCACTTTGATTTAATTGAATCAAGGCAGGGAATTTGAGTTCCATTCCAAGGAAATAAAGTATAAACCTTGAAATAAACAAGTATAAAATTGGTTCTTTTGAAGTTAAATTCGATTAAATTGAATCAAGGCAAATAATTTGAGTTCTATTCCATGGAAATGAAGTACAAATCCTGAAAAAAGGAAGTACAAATTTTGTTTTTTGAAGTTCACTTCAATTCAATTGAAGCAAGGCAGGGAATTTGAGTTCGATTCGTAGGAAATGATGTACAAACCCTGAAATAGCGAGGTGCTAAATTTGTTTCTTTGAATTTCACTTCGATTTAACTGAATTGAGGTAGAGAATTTGAGTTCGCTTTTAAGGAAATGAGGTGCAGACACTGAAATGATGAAATATAAAATTTGTCTCTTTAAGGTTCACTTCGATTCAACTGAATTGAGGCAAGGAATGTGAGTTCAATTCTAAGAAAATGAAGTACAAACCCTGAAATAATAAAGTAAAATTCAGTTATCTAAATTTCACTTCGATTTAATTGAATTGAGGCAAGGAATTTAAGTTCCATTCGAAGGAAATAAAGTACAAACCCTGATATAATGAAGTATAAAATTTATTTTTTTGAAGTTCACTTCAATTGAATTGAAGTGAGCTGGGGAATTGGAGTTCGATTCATAGGAAATGATGTACAAATCCTAAAATAACGAAGTGTAAAATTTGTTTCTTCAAATTTCACTTTGATTCAATTGAATCGAGGCAAAGAATTTGCATTTGATTTAAAGGAAATGTAGTACAAACCCTGATATAACGAAGTACAAAATTATTTTCTTGGAAGTTCGTTTCGATTCAATTGAATCGAGGCAGGGAATTTGAGTTCAATTTGAAGGAAATAAAGTACAAATCCTAAAATATCAAAGTATAAAATTGGTTTGTTTGAAGCTCACTTCGATTAAATTGAATCGAGGCAGGGAATTTGAGTTACATTCAAAGGAAATAAAGTACAATCTCTAAAATAATGAAATATAAAATTTATTTCTTAGAAGTTCACTTCGATTCAATTGAATCAAGGCAGGGAATTTGAGTTCTATGAGAAGGAAATGAAGTACAAACCCTGATATAATGAAATATAAAATTTATTTTTTTGAAGTTCACTTAAATTCAATTAAAGCGAGGCAGGGAATTTGAGTTCGATTCATAGGAAATGATGTATAATCCTAAAATAACGAAGTGTAAAATTTGTTTATTTGAATTTCACTTCAATTTAACTGAATCGAGGCAGGGAATTTGAGTTCGCTTCGAAGGTAATGAAGTGCAGACAATGAAATGACGAAGTATAAAATTTGGTTCTTTGAATTTCACTTCAATTTAATTGAACCGAGGCACGGAATTTGAGTTCCATTCGAAGGAAATAAAGTACAAACCCTGATATAACGAAGTATAAAATTTGTTTTTTAGAAGTTCAGTTTGATTAAATTGAATCAAGGCAGATAATTTGAGTTCCATTAGAAGGAAATGCAGTACAAACCCTAAGATGATGAACTATAAAATTTGTTTCTTTAAAGTTCACTTTGATTCAATTGAATCGAGGCAAGGAATTTGAGTTCGATTTTAAAAAAATAAAGTACAAATCCTAATATAACGAAGTATAAAATTTGTTTCTTTGAAATTCACTTTTATTAAATTGAATCAAGACAGATAATTTGAGTTCCATTCTAAGAAAAAGAAGTACAAACCCTAAAATAATAAAGTACAAAATTTATTTCTTTGAAGTTCACTTTGACTCAAATGAATCGAGGCAGGGTATTTAAGTTCGATTCAAAGGAAATAAAGTACAAACCCTGAAATAACGAAGGACAAAATTTGGTTCTTAGAATTTCACTTCAATTTAAATGAATTGAGGTAGCAAAATTGAGTTCCATTTGAACGAAATGAAGTACAAACTCTGATATAACGAAGTATAAAATTTGTTTTTTTTGTAGTTCACTACTATTAAATTGAATCTAGTTAGATAATTTGAGTTCTATTCAAAGCAAATGAAGTAAAAATTCTGAAATCACGAAGTATAAAATTTGTTTCCTTGAAGTTCTCTTCGATTCAATTGAACCGAGGTAGGAAATTTGAATTCCATTCAAATAAAATGAAGTACAAACCATGATATATTGAAGTATAAAATTTGTTAATTAGAAGTTCACTTCGATTCAATTGAATTGACACAGGGAATTTGAGTTTGATTTGAAGGAAATGATATACAGATCCTGAAATAATGAAGTATAAAATTTATTTCGTTGAATTTTAGTTCAATTTAATTGAATCGAGGCAGGGAATTTGAGTTCGATTCAAAGAAAATGAAGTGTAAATCCTGATATAACGAAGTATAAAATTTATTTCTTAAAAGTTCACTTCGATTTAGTTAAATCAAGGCAGAGAATTTAATTTTGATTTCAAGGAAATGAAGTACAAACTAGAAAATAATGAAGTATAAAATCTATTTCTTTGAATTTCACTTTGATTCAATTGAATCGAAGTAGGGAATTTGAGTTCGAATCGAAGCAAATAAAGTGAAAATCCTGAAATAACGAAGTATAAAATTAATTTGTTTGAAGTTCACTTTGATTAAATTGAACCGAGGCAAGGAATTTGAGTTACATTCAAAGGAAATGAAGTACAAACCCTGAAATAACGAATTGTAAAATTTATTTCTTGGAAGTTCACTTCAATTCACTTAAATCGAGGCAGGGAATTTGATTTCGATTCAAAGAAAATAAAGTACAAACCCTGATAAAATGAAGTATAAAGTTAGTTTCTTGGAAGTTCGCTTCGATTCAATTGAATCAAGGCGGGGAATTTGAGTTCGATTCATTGGAAATATTGTACAAGCCCTGAAATAACTAAGTGTAAAATTTGTTTCTTTGAATTTTACTTCAATTCAATTGAATCAAAGTTGAAAGTTTGAGTTCAATTCGAAAGAAAGGACGTACAAACCCTATTGTAATGATGTCTAAAATTTATTTTTTTGAAGTTCACTTCGATTCAATTGAATTGAGGTAGGGAACTTAAGTTCGATTCGTAGGAAATGAAATACAAACCTTGAAATAACAAAGTATAAAATTTGTTTCTTTGAATTTTACTTCGATTCAATTGAATCGAGGCTGGGAATTTGAGTTCCATTCGAAGGAAATGAAGTACAAACCCGGATATAACGAAGTAAAAAATTTATTTTTTTGAAATTCAATTTGATTAAATTGAATCAAGGCAGATAATTCGAGTTCCATTCCAATGAAATGAAGTACATATCCTGAAATAACGAAGTACAAAATTTATTTTTTTGAAGTTCACTTCAACACAATTGAATCGAGGTAGGGAATTTAAGTTCGATTCGAAGGAAATAAAGTACAAACCCTGAAATAACTAAGTACAAAATTTAGTTCTTTGAATTTCATTTCGATTTAATTGAATTAAGGCAGTGACTTTTAATTACATTTGAAGGAAATGAAGTACAAACCCTAATATAACAATGTGTAAAATTTATTTTTTTGAAATTCTCTACTATTAAATTGAATCTAGGCAGATAATTTGAGTTCTATGCAAAGAAAATGAAGTAAAAACCCTGAAATCACGAAGTATAAAATTTGTTTCTTGGAAGTTCACTTTGATTCATTGAACTTGGGGCAGATAATTTGAGGAAAAACCCAGAAATTGCGAAGTATAAAATTTGTTTCTTTAAAGTTCCATTCGATTCAATTGAACCGAGGTAATTAATTTGGTTTCCATTCGAAGGATATGAAGTACAAACCCTGAATTAATGAAGTATAAAATTTGGTTCTTTGAATTTTACTTCGATTTAATTGAATCGAGGCCGGGAATTTGAGATCCACTCGAAGGAAATGAAGTACAAACCATGATATAACAAAGTATAAAATTTATTTTTTTGAAGTTCACTTGAATCAAGGCTGGGAATTTTAGTTCGATTAGAAGAAAATGAAGTACAAACCTTGATATAATGAAGTATAAAATTTGTTTCTTGGACATTCACTGCGATTCAATTGAAGCAAGGAGTGGAATTTAAGTTTGATTCGTAATAAATGATGTACAAACCCTGAAATAATGAAGTGTAAAATTTGTTTATTTGAATTTCACTTCGATTTAATTGAATCAAGGCAGGGAATTTGAGTTTTCTTCAAAGGAAATGCAGTGCAGACACTGAAATAACGAAGTGTAAAATTTGTTTCTTTGAAGTTCACTTCGATTCAATTGAATTGAGGTAAGGAATGTGAGTTTGATTCTAAGGAAATGAAGTACTAACTCTGAAATAATGAATTATAAAATTTGAATCTTTGAATTTCACTTCGATTTAATTGAATCAAGACAGGGAATTTGAGTTTCATTCAAAGGAAATGAAGTACAAACCCTGATATAATTAAGTATAAAATTTATTTTTTTGAAGTTCACTTTGATTAAGTTGAACCAAGGCAGATAATTTGAGTTCCATTCCAAGGAAATGAAGTACAAACCCTGAAATAATGATGTACAAAATTTATTTCTTTGAAGTTGTCTTCGATTCTATTAAATCGAGGTAGATAATTTAAGTGCCATTCGAAGGAAATGCAATACAAACCCTGAAATAACGAAGTATAAAATTTGTTTCTTGGAAGTTCACTTTGATTCAATTGAATCGAGGTAGGGGATTTAAGTTTGATTTAAAGGAGATGAAGTACAAATCCAGAAATAACAAAGTATAAAATTTACTTCTTTGAACTTCACTCTGATTTAATTTAATCAATGGAGGGAATTTGAGTTCAGTTTGAAGGAAATGAAGTACAAACCCTGATACAATGAAGTATAAAATTTGTTTCTTGGAAGTTCACTTCAATTTAATTGAATTGAGGCAATGAATCTGAGTTCGATTCGAAGGAAATGATGTACAAATCATGATATAATGAAGTATAAAATTTGTTTATTGGAAGTTCACTTTGATTCATTTGACTTGAGGCAGATAATTTAAGGAAAAACCCAGAAATTATGAAGTATAAAATTTATTTCTTTAAAGTTCCTTTCGATTCAATTGAATCGAGGTAGAAAATTTAATTTCCATTTGAAGGATATGAAGTACGAACCCTGAAATAATAAAGTATAAAAGTTATTTCATTTTTCTTCTCTTCGATTCAATTGAATCGAGAAAGGGAATTTAAGTTCCATTCGAAGGAAATGAAGTACAAACCCTTATATAACAAAGTATAAAATTTGTTTTTTTGAATTTCACTTCAATTCAATTGAAGTGAGGTGGGGAATTTAAGTTTGATTCATAGGAAATGATGTACAAACCCTAAAATAACGAAGTGTAAAATTTGTTTCTTTGAATTTCTCTTTGATTTAATTGAAT